>CP137666.1:30420801-30480377 GCA_037976565.1 Mesocentrotus franciscanus
CAGCAGTTGAAGGCAGTGTTTCCTCAGAATGCATCGTCTCCCCAAAACTGATCTTCATCTCTTCTTTGTATGTATCCTCAATTCACAGCCCATGATTTAAACACTGCACTTAGTCTGATACGGTGATCTCATATACACAGACAATGATCAATACAAGTTTAACATGACACGGCTTAAATTGTGGAATAAATTTCCCCAGTGCCATGTTTGCATGGCTCTGGGATTAAGAAAAGTAATGTACTTTATGGAATACACACTTTCAAAAAGTGATTTTTCTTTACCTAAGTCTGTTTAAATAATTCAGTCATTTCAACAGAGGTATGAAATAATCACAAACTACGCAAATATACTTAATGGATTATCTATGAATTGAACATACCTACGAATTTTGTAGAAACACATGCCTGCTGCCTAGATGATTATGATGACAATTATTTCGATCAGTACGAAGTACCAGTTAGCGAAGCCTCCTCCCTGAAAGAAAATTAAATAATATTTTTTGGTTGACTTCCATCAATTTAATTTCATTGACAAGCGACAAAAACATTGATACAATTAGTTATTGAGAATAAATAAAAGATAACGCTAAAAGTAACTGGTAAAAGTAATCATAATATAATGTGAATATGAGTTATCGTCATAGCATGTCCCTTTTCCAACTTTCTTTTTTAAATATTGTTTTACTTCTTAAAGAATGGGGATATTTTGCATTATGACAACAACAAATAAAGGTCTTACATATACTGGTGCACATCAACGTAATCAAACACATTCAAGATTTTCAATCTCAACTCTACATGTACTTGCCATCGTTAAGTAACAAAACGCAGTAACTGCATGCCATTTGTATACATTACGCAAATCAGATGCCTCTTGTAAATTTGTAATCAAGTATTTGAAAAAAAATGAGAGAAAAAAAAAACGAATCAGATTCAGGGTTAAAAAACGATATTACAAAATCAGGAAAATACAAATCTTGAAATAAGAAAACTCGTGTTCTTACCTGACCTGTTCCCGTCTGAGGCGCTAAAACAGCAATAAAATGTAAAAAAATAATTGCTTAGGGTCATTTTTGTTAAGAGGTTTAGCATCTAACAAACTACCGAATTAGAGTGATTGTCTGATCTGATTGATGCACCATATGTATAAACCAACATTACACATAGTTTACTGCCAATTTGAAATTCGCATAGACATAGTGATCTGATATTTCAAACATTCATTGCTTGTTACTATTGTGGTCCGATTTATTTCAAACTTTCGAAGTATAAACATAATATACTCAGTCATCTGTTGTAAATTTTCCTATTGTCCCATATATTTGTATAACTTTGGCTAATTTAATTGTGTGTAATATAGATGATAAATGAGCAGCCGATCTGAATTTAATAAATTAATAACATTACATATCCACAATCCTTAATCATTTCCCATTTTAAAGGTGTCGTAGAGGTGTCGTGGTCGAGTGGATACGTCGACGGACTGTCGATCTTAAGGTCCGCGGTTCGAGTCCTGCCGCGGCACTAATGTCCTTTGGCAAGACATTGATCTACATTTGCCACACTGAACCCAGGTGATGTAAATGGGTACCTGGCAGGAATTAATTCCTTGAAATGCTAGAGCGCCACAGTGGCTGCCTTGCTAAAGCCAGGGTAATAATCGGGGCAGCGCCAGGAGCGTCACATCGTGACGGACATGTGCGATATAAGAAGCCACCATTATTATTATTAATATCAAATAAATGCTTTCTACCTTTCTTATTATTTGATTTTATCTCCGTATACCCTCTGCGTCTTACTTCACATTAACATAAGAAAGATCAATTCAATTAACCATACTCACGTAGTTCACAGTTGGTTCCTGCATAATCTTCTAAGCATTGGCAATTGTAATAGACGGACCCGTTCCCCGCAGTTAGGACCTGGCAGCTTCCATCGTTCTGGCATGGGCTCGAAAACAGGGCTCTGTGGGAGTCTCACAAAGCTCGCCTGAAAATTCATCTGTACATACACACCTGGAAAGGCAGAAATGGTATACATGGAATATTATCACAATTTTATGATAGCAAAAATGTAAGTCTTAATATACATAATATGTATGTAGACCTACATGACACGTAAACATAGTCCCCACGAACCGAATAGAGAAGTCAATATCTAATTGTGTTACCAAGGAACATATAGCTTTAACGATCATTAGAAACATGTTCAATACATATATTGTCTTAGAATCAATGTTCTGAGACAACATTTTGCCTTCGAAAACAAAGAAGATTACTCTAATAGCTGTAAAAGGTATTGATTATGGGGTCAGTGAATCGGAGAATAATTCACCAAGTTAAAGTTAACTTTTGGCGTTTCAGAGCAACAAACATTGAGGGTAGGTTGACGTTGTTTTAATGATATTACCCAGCAGTCTTTACCCATCTGCACTACCTCGACCCAAGCGACTTACTGGTAGCTACCATTGATGATCTGGCATGTTCCTTCATTATAGCACACACTGGTACGACATAGTCCTGGAATGGGAGTAGGTTCCGGAGGTTTGGCGTTGCAATCGTAACTCCCATTTATATTGGCACAGATCTTGTTGGATGGACACGCTTGTTCATCCTGGCATTCATCAATGTCGATTTCACATAGTTGACCTTGGTATCCCGTCGACGCACATTGGCACGTGAAACTGTCAAGACTGTCCTCACACCTTCCGCCATTCTGACATGGAGAGCTTGAGCACTCATCAATCTCAGTATCACAGTATACACCGGTATACCCTGGCATGCAACTACATGTGTAGTTATTCACTCCGTCTTGACAAGTTGAATTATTCTGGCACATGTTATCCACACATTCGTCTATGTTCACTGTACAGTTCTCTCCAGAGTAGCCAGGCCAACAGTCGCATGTGTATCGTCCGACTTGATCTGTGCAGTTACCATAAGAACAAGGATCAGGATCGCACTCATTGACATCCTCCTCACAGTTATCACTTTGAAAGCCAGCTTGGCATACACAAACATATCCACCGACCTTATCTACGCATGACGCGTTGTTCTGACATGGTCTGGATGCACACTCATCTCGAATATCTAACTCACAGTATGTTCCCCATACCCCTCTGTGCAATTGCACGTAAATTCATTAACGCCATCTTGACAGGTGCCATTATTCAGACAGTCCACTCCGATACATTTATTGATATCTATATCACAGAAAACACCGGTGTAACCTGGAGGACAGACACACTCCAGGACGCCATTGGCTTTTTCACCCAGGCATGTTGCACCATTTTGACAGGGGTCAGAGTCACAGAAGTCGATCTCGAATTCACAGTTGGCACCGCTATACTCTCTTGGACAATGACATTGATAATAGTTGAGTTTATTCTCGCACGTGCCTCCGTGTTCACAGGGGTCTGAAGAACATTCGTTTGTGTCGTTGCAGTTCTTACCTGCAAAATTAATTTTAAAAGCATTTCGAGTATATTAGAATATCGTACCTGATATTAATTATTTTCGAAATTATTTTGGAAATCTCAAGATATGTATTCTAAAATTAAAAAGCACGTAGGTGTTAACTGAAAGTGTATAAATGATCGACTGTAGATGTATATGATGTTACCTTGTGTACCAGCTGGGCAGTTACATCTATAATTAGCCAAGAGATCTGTACAGACTGCGTTGAACTGACAAGGATCCGAGTCACATTCATTGATCTCCTGTTAATGAAGAAAAAGAAGAAGATCGAAATAATTGATTACCATTACTAAGTACCAAACATGATAAAAATTCAGTAAATACTCACAGCCGACGAAAGAGGGGATGGGGGCTATTAAACGATCTGTAGCACCCCCATATAACAAATTTTGCACAGGTCAAGGGAAACGAGAGAAAGATTAAATGCTAAGTACAATATTATTCTACAGGAAGCACTTTTAGCATACCACTGACCACTGTCTCGAGAAATTATCAACATAATGTATAAATTTTGAGCGGAGATTCTCTAGCGGAAAAAGGAATTGTTTGAATATTAGGCCAGACTATTGAATATCCTGACAAAAATGATCCAAAGCAACGTCACTAAGTCGCCCTCACACTTCGCTGATTTGAATGCCGAGTACGACACTGAGCTAGGTCGGAAAAGAACTCGAAGAGCAACTTGGGACATAGGGCCTAATATATAGAACTCATGTATTTATTATTATTATCTTTAGGTTTTTTGTGTTTTTTTTAATACCTTATTCTTTAAGTCAGTGTCAATCCTCGTCACTAAATCTGTTGTAACGGGAATTGGCTCTTTTTTAAATCGAAATTGAAACTGAAATTGAAATGAAGTATTTGGTTATCCATGGTAAAAGTAGACAAAAACACGTCAGGTCGTCAATGCGAAGGGTGACTACACACTACATAGCTAGACAAAGCGTTAGCTCTACACACGTACACCATCAACCATTCAAACCCTAATTCGAATGAATATTTTCAAATCATGGCTTACTATATTGCAATCAGATCCTTGCCATCCTGGGTGACAAACCCTAGCTCCTGTAATATCATTACAATCATAGTGGCCTTCACTGTTGTCTCTCGCTAAACAATATGTGCTACAGCCTGAAGACGTTCCGTAGTAATGCACATCGCAGTAAACCTTTACTGCAACCCTCGTTCTAACAAACAGAATAAAAACAAACCAACTTTTTAGTTTTTATGTTTGAAATTGCTGTTAATTTTGTGAATATCAGTTCTGAAGAAGCATGCTTTGTTCTTTATATCTAGAGATAGTACATGATTAAGCTGATTACAAATACCGTCAACACAATCATAAATCAAATCACGTATTATTTGTAGTTGTTTTTTGAATTCTCCTTATAACCAATAACACACCCTCTCTATTAAACACGTAAATTTTATTTAAGTTTTACATGGATACAAACTGATGTGTTAATACTCGTTATTCTTGTTTGGATGTTTCTAGTACACAAGATTGATCATGGGCAGATGAATGGCACTTCGTCTGTAGATTTCCCCTTTGATTGTACATGCTATGTTGATGTGATCTTCAAAGTACACCATTAATACCAATATGATTCTGATTCGCACCCAGCTACAGTCATGATCTAATCATATACGCCTTCTTGTAGTCTAAAATCATTACATCAGCCTCTTCTTCAGATTTCAAGAACCCAGTTAGCTTTGCAGCTTAGAACTACAATATTATCAGAGTTCAAAACCCAAGTTGAATTCCTACTTTCATTCTTCTTCTTTTTCTAGCACTGCTCGACGTGAGAATATGGCACCTTTTCGGACTCTTATCTATTTTTTCCCCTTGTGCGCCTCGGAATAGAAGTTCCAGATAGATGGCGCAAATCAAATGCCTAGTACAACGAATAATCTCAAAGACGAAACAGTTTGTATGTGAAGATGGATACTACAAGCTGAGTTCACTTACAGAGATGTTCCTGATCCATTCAGTGTCCTGGTGTGTTCTGTTGCCAAAGCTGATGTTCGATCGGGGCTATAGTTGTAATTGTAGCCGTAATAATCTATCCTGTCGTCTGCACTATCTGGATCATAATCCCAAACTTCAATCTTGGACCTGAACCCAGTCTATGGAATATCAAAATTAACAGATTGAAGATGTACAACAACCCTGTATGCGCAGAGACGGCTGCCACCCCCCCCCCCCTGAAAATGTTTAAAATAGCAATACTCGGGTAACCGTCACCTCACGAATATTAGGGCAACGACATTGGCTAAATATGTAATTAGTTTGTTCAAGTCTATTGTATGTGATGGTTAAGTCTTTCTCACCATAATTAAGTATATTGCTTTTTCTTTCCATCTCTTCGCGGGTTCGCGAAATTTAGAAACTGGAAAGTTTATATTCGGCGAGCCCCCGTGATAAAAAATGGCCCGTTAGTCCATGCCTATCCACATGATTCAAGTAAAATTTATGGATTATCATAAATGCACATGCAGACATTCGTATCGAACTAAGAATTATTCAGAAATGTTTATAAAAGAGCTATGTAAAAATGGTAGGATAAGAGAGAGATAGAGAGAGAGAGAAAAAAGGAAATTAAAAAGATGCAGGTGTCGTATTCAAATGGTTTAAAGGTAAAGTTGAGTTCTGGTCATGCATTTGCATTGTGAAAGAAACGGTGCGGAATCGATCAGAAAAAGTTGATCATGTAGCAAATAAGTATTTGAGTCTACTGCAAGGTTCTGGGGTCATCAAAATGATTAGAAATAATCCAGTCTTGGTAAAGGAACAAGCACTGTACAAAGAAAAATGTATATTGGACTACACAAGCATTGTTCTTCCACACTTGCATAATAACAATGATAACGCTCACAAATAATTGTTCATCTCTCACCAGAACTCAACTTTCTCTTCAAGCACTTGACTTGAAATGCAAAAGTCCCGGGTTCGATCGTTTGACACGGCACTAATGTCCTTTGGCGAAGCATTAATCTACATTTGCCACTCAATACCCAGAAGAGAAATGGGGACCTGGTAGGATGACGAAAGCTTTTGTGTTAGTAATTGACATATGCCCTCATGGTGACCATATGGTAAGAATACTTTCCAGGAGTGAAGATGGTGTACATTGTGCGTGAATGAATCCGATGTCCGGGGTAATAATATTTGTAAAGCGCCTAGAGACGGTATTTCGTATTGAGCGCTATATAAATCCAGATTATTATCATTATTATTATTATTATTATTATTATTTATAATAATTTTTACTTTAAAAAAGATGTACTCACCGACCATGAATTGATAGTCAATACAATTGGGTTGACTAGATTGCTGGCTAGAGATGACGGGAAGTTGAAATTATCGTTGTTTTCATAGAGGCGGTCCGTTTGACAGTTGCCATAAGCACAATCGGTCATATCGTTATTCCTGAGTAAAGGCAGATATTAAACAGGATGAAGGCTAAACATGTGAGGAAAATGCAGTGAGATGGTAAAACTTGATCAATACAATTCCAGTGATAAAAGCAACGGCATTTAAGACTGTAATACTGGATCGTCGATGAACATAACTGCAAGAAATAAATGCCATCAGGGATCTTCTTACCCTCTGTAGATATCGAAGCAGAGATTGAATCTGTTGTCGCAACTACCACACATGAAGTCGCAACACCCCCCGTCAAGTTCTATGTGACCGGTGTTTTCGAAGTCTACCAGTTCGAATGACACTTTCACCCTGCCATGGATCTGTGATGTGGGAGAAAAGATAAAACCACAACTTTGCACGTGAAAAAACTTCGGCTGTAAACACACAACAATGAACAAAGAATCATTAAATAAATCAAAACTGTGATAACATTACAGGTTCAACTCTCATCGAACTTCATCATGCAGACGCTTGTTGCGTATTTTCTTTTGGGGGATCAAAATTGTTTCCGTTTAGAGTTATTTTGTATACGTGTGTACGAGGCGAGGGTGAGCGCTAGTGTGGGAGAGGGCTGCAGAGGCTGCAGCCCCCTTCTAATAATCTGATAAATAATTTTAAAATATTAATATTCAAGAAATCGTTTTGGGGCAATAGTCACCTTATCGGGCAGAGACTTCCTTATTTGCTCCTCGCACGCAAATACTCAAAACAAGTGAATATTCTGGCAAGATACGTCAGCGACGATTACAAAATTATTATTATATGGCTTTGCAGACCCGACAACCTCTGAATGTCTAAACATTTGTTTGTTTAAGTAAAATGTTTTTAAATTAGGAATTACATGTATAAAGAAGTTGAAGAATATGAAGCCACGTGCCATGAACAACAATCAATTATTTATCATCGTCTGTTCGCAACCAGTGAATCATTATCGTCGGGAAAAATCGGAAGAGACTTTGGAAGCAGGGAACGTATGACCCTACATCCGGTTATCAATGTTTCTTTTGATGAATTTGTAAGGCCATATCTTGCTCAAGAATACATACAGTAGTAGTTCTTGTACCACATTATTCAATTCCTTTGTTGTTACTTTCTTTCTTCCTGTTTATTTCGAGCCTGTTTAATAATCTGCTTCTGTTTGTTTAAACAATGCAATATAAAGGGAACGCATTGGCGGACCCGGAAATGAAGCGACCGCGTTCCCCTTCTGGTAGGAAAGGAAAAATAGGCCTAAATGAAAACATACCTTTTAAACATTTAAGTGGTTAAAAAAGGGACACAGATGGCCCTTCAACACACCCTCTTCACTGAGAGGAATTCCCGTGGAAATATGATTCCGGGAAGAGTAAATCGGGGAACATTGTATCGATGTTTTAATATTGTAGTTTTGTTATTGTTATCGTTGTTGTTTTTATTGATGTTGTCGTTGCTCACTACCCCTATTCCCATCAACTCTACGAGAGCCTGGGGAAGGACGGCGGGTTTCCGGAAATCATGATCCATTAAAGGTAACATTTCTAAGCTCTAAAATATTTGGCCTCCTTCCCTTCAGAAAACCCTGAATCCGCCACTGACATCTCCCCTGCTTATTCAAAATCATAAACATGACATAATCATAATTATAATTATGGATAAGGTTCGCATCGTAAGAAAAATATCGAAATATACATACCTTGAAGTTTAAAGATAAGCTTAAGTTCTGGTAATGATTTTTTTTTAAATTCTCACTGAATGTTCAAGATTGCAAATACATGACATGTGCCAAACAATTTTGGTAGAAAATGTAGAGGGACTGAGTAATAAGCATAGAAAGCTAAGGAAATCAAGGTAAGTATAGGCCTACGCTCGACACCATGTGCTTAAAGCTATGGTCACACCGTCACAACCCCAAAAAGTAGCCTGCTCGGCGGCCAGGCGGTGAGGGTTTTTTTTAATAGCCAATTTCGCCCGGGCACCGCTTGTTTTTAAGGCATCGCTCAGTCGCCGCTGAAGTCTTAGCGCGGAGTTAAAATTCAGGCGGCGCCTGGTCACTTTTCACTCGCCGCCCAAAATACGCTCGGTGAACGGGCGGTCGCCGCCGACCTAATCGAGCGTTCGCCGTCGAGTGATTTAGGTCAAAAATCGAAGCCGCTAGGTCAAAGAATGACGAGCGGTCGCCGCCCTGTCGCCGCCGGGGCTCTACAGCCTGCTTGACTTCTCCAAAAATCGTTGGGCGATGCCTAAATTCCAGCGGTGACCGAACAGGCTACAAATCGGTCGGTCGCCGCTCTGAGTCGTGACCATAGCTTTACACAGGTAACTATGCGCAAATGAGAGTTGTGGTTTTTAATCAAGATGATTTCCAGCAAGTTTGTGTGATGTCGTTTTTATCTTACAGGTTCAAACAATCAATATACATGTTCTCTCGACACAAGATACCCATACCAGAGCTCAAGATTAGCTTTAATTAGCAATATTTAAAACAAAATTGTTTAAAGGGGGTTCACAGGATACAACTATGAAACAGAGGCGGATCCAGTATTTTCCAATGGGAGCAGTAATCTTAAAACTGCTCTAGTCAATAATCTAACCCCACAACCCTTCCTATAGTCCGCTTAAAAACAAAGTTTAGATCATGATGAAATTTCATGAGAATATTATTTGACACGAAGTTTTATACAATTATACTTCCTTGTTTATTAAAGGATGATTTGACATTGTTGAGTATCACATACTCCCAACAAAGGCAGACATAGCATGCAAAAATACCATCATAATTATGAAGACTATTGAAACTGATGCAGAATCTTAAGCTATGGTCACAGCTCAGAGCGGCGATCGACCGATTTGTAGCCTGCTCGGTCGCCGCTGGAATTTAGGCATCGCCCAACGATTTTTGGAGAAGTCGAGCAGGATGTAGAGCCCCAGCGATGCCAGGGGCGGTGCCCTGTCGATTTTGGGCGGCGAGAGAAAAGTGAGCAGGCGCCGCCCGAATTTTAACTCCGCGCTAAAACTTTAGCGGCGACCGAGCGATGCCCTATAAACAAGTGGTGCCCGGGCGGCCGTCGCTCGGTGCCCGTGCGAAATTGGCTAAAAATCGCCGCCCGGCCGCCGAGCGGGCTCCTTTTTGTGGTTGTGACCACAGCTTTAAAAGGGGTTTAAAATCCATTAGATATCGACACTGTGTATACGAATCTTTCTCTTGTTACTCATTTGCACATAATGCCCAAACAAGTTCACAATAATCAAGGATGAACACTATAAACAGGTAGGTCCTATTGTCATAAATAAGACGTTACGGATATGAAAACAAACTCTGTGGTTTAAACAAAATGAATATTTGGGGGACAAGTTTGATGAACAATGGAATAAATTATAATTAAGATTATTAATTCCTTCGTCATATTAGAATACAATCTAATTATTGAAAAGAACACAATAATGTGAGGAAATTCTTGGAAAGCAAATGCAGTGTGTTTGTAAAAATCAAACCTCATATCAACATGTAAATAACTCTTTAGTCAAAAGTACATATCCAAAATAGTTATGATAGCTCATACAATATGACAACTTGGTCTATGAAGACAAGCAAAGGTAATTTTGTTTGCTTAGAAAAGGTATGATGTGAGGATGAGATGGATGTTGGAAGTAGGTAATACTATGAGCAAATTTCTTAATGTGTCTTTTTTTTCTACACATATTTGCATAATAGCTTTATAAGCAGGTTTCTATCAAGAAATGGAGAACTAGACACATTAGCTTGTCTGAAATAACCACGCTAATAAACTGAATCCAGGTTAATCAAATATCATGAAAAAAGTAAATCATATAAAAGGAATTTATATTCCTAACACTGAACAAAGTCTAGTCTGGTCAATAGAGGACAACTTCAAGACTGCCCCAATGATTCTTAAGATGAATACTATCTATGAGAAGAAAGTAAGGTTGTCTCAAGCATCATGGTATTCGATGGTTTTGCCCACACCAGCAACATTCAGGTGACCTACCTAGACGTCTGACCTACTGTCAAAGGCTACTTTTACCTAAGTGTACCGGGCTGGATAAATTTCACTCCTCCTTTTTTGTGACATGTATTATGTAAACATAATGTAAACATAATATTGCAATTCAACAAATTTGCGAATTATTATTTACTTTGCGGTGTATACTTGAAGCGGTGGGCATGATTATCAAAACAGTGGTAATGGTAGACAGAAATAACCGTCTGGTATGGGTCATTCTTTAATAAAACTGACATTTGTCAACATTCCCCATACATAGACGAATATTACGGACTTACTTTTGCGAGTTATCCATTTTTTTAAATCTCAGAACCAGTGAAACGGTACGTTCATGCATTCGAACTGGTAACCTATGACATGACCCGGCCGATATATTTCCGGGTCAACGTACCGAAACAAAGCCAATGGCCAATCAGAGCACTCGTTTGATATTGGGTTTATGAATATTCAAATATCACTGGGTCAAGCCGGGCTGACTCGTTCGTAGCTATTGGACATTCGAAAAGAAAAAAAATGAATATTCATTAACTCAAATCAAGATAGCTGACAACGAATCATGTTGACGACAAGACTTTCTCGGATTAATCATTAATTTAGGATCTAAATGAGCAAGCTATCGTAAGTCAAAGTAGATATTTCCGTGTTATATTTTATGTTTAATAAGATTCAGTGTAATTTTGCAGCCAAATTGGATATATGAAGACGTACAGAGTGAAAAAAAACTCTTAGCTTATTTCATTCATCTCGGTCCGGCCGAACCGAATCATTCCTTCCACACACTACCCCATCCGACGTACTTCAGTCTATGTATAGAGGCGGTCAGAGGAGCCAGATGTAATATCAGCGGAACAACCATCGATATCAGAGACTGAAGCTTTCGGTCTATGGTAATGGAAGTTATAATGAAGACAAATATTCACCCATTCCTAAAGATTAATATTCATGTCTGGAAAGTATTCTTAAAGAACACGCACAGTTTTAAAAAGTAAATTGGCTTTGATCTGAGTTGATGAATACAAATCAGGAAATACTGTTATTGAGCAAAAATGAATGCCATGAGCACCTAGCAGAGGCAGATATCGGCGATATACCCTAAAGAAAAACCTCCTGCTCCTCCTCCTGCTCCTGCTCCTCCTTCTCCATCATCATCATCATCATTGTCCTCGTCGGCATCATCATCATCATCCTCATCATCAACATGATTATTACAAGAAATTATTATTATTGATATCACTATCATTTTCCTTCTTCTTCCTCCTCTTGTTTTATATTTCCTTCTTATTTTTTTTTCTTCCTTTTTTTTTCTGTGATGACACTCAAACCTTGTAATCTTGTACTACGTGAGAGCCGTTTTTGTATGATAGCCGCAGACCTGAGCGGTAGGAATTGTAGGGTAGTTCTACCATGGTTCTACCAAGGGTGTTTAGACATCCTACCCCCTTGGTTCTATGTTCGCTAAATCATCTGTAACCATATTCGGGGGCAGGCAGGAGTGTTCAGACCAAGATCACTACCATAATAGTTTCACTTTGAACTGTAAGCTTAGCAAATCATTTTGAAAACGTCCAGATCCTCTGCTAACATGGTCACGACAAGAAATGAGAAATCACAGAATTTCTGCGAAGGACAAAATAGTCCTGCTGAGACTAGATTAGATTTATGGTAATGTTTTCACATAAAAAATACTCATATTCATAACATTCATATTTCATATATTATAGGGGGGAAAACGTTTCATTAACGTTTTCGTTTGATTGAAGCCAAAGGAAAATTGCAAAGTACATATTCTGAACGTATGCAATTTCAAAAAGTAAAGTAAGGATGTTAATCAAAAAGTTCACAACGAGGTCACAATTTTTCGGACATCAGGATGAATAAATCACCAAAACAGAGAGAGAGAGAGAGGGGTGAAACAGTATTGTAGTGAATATTGAATATATTTTGTAAGTCACTCTTAGTAAATACAGAAGCAACAACCCCGAACGAAAAAATGACAATTCAATATAAAATAGAGGCTTATAAATATAATACAACAATTTTGGGATGATACCATTGTCGAAAGTTAATATTTGGAAACGAAGCAAATCAAATTATCTGAATTAGTCAAGTTTTGCGTAACTGAAGGTACATGTCGGCTGATACATACATGTTCATCTTTATTAATGAAAACACTGTATCATGACTGTATCCTTAGTTACATATTGTACGAATTACCACTTTCCAACTTGTCAAAATATAAATAAATGAGAGTAGCACAAATAATTATATTCTAACCTGTAGTACAAATCCGGCAAGTATAAGGCTCCTGATTAGTGCGTAAATCCACATCATGTGCGAAAATTAGAAAGACGGTGTGGAAACATTTGAAGGTATATGATCTCGAGAAGAGTGCAAAAGTACCTAATCGACTCAAGTTTTCCCTTTGCAATGAAGTAATAATGCAAGAGGTGCAGGGTGTGTTTCAACGAGCTGACTGAACGGTGAGGGAACACTGGTACACCAACATAAAGAAAAGAGAAATCGACTTGGACCAGTGCACACCTGGCAATGCCCATTAGCCCACTGTTTTGTGTTTCCTAGCAGGGTTGGTCTACCTTGTAGCTACACTGCCGTAGAAGTATAACACGCGATGTATGGACTCTGACTGTCATAAAATAGATGTTTCATGTTTTTTTGTGGTTTAGCGGAAGCATGGACCTACTACGAATACATTTATTAATATATATACAGTATATATATATATAAATGATTTGCCAAACTCGACATATCATTTTAATCTTCGACTTTTTGCTGATGATTCTAACTTGTTTCATACATTTTCACTAAAGTTAAATTTAATGGATATGGATGTAGTTAATATGCATCTCGATAAGGTGTCCACGTGGTGTAGAATGAATAAACATACAGTAAATTTGTTAAAAACTAATTATTTAGTTATAAGAGGGAGTAGACAACCAGTAGTAATTCAAGGAGTATTGAAAATAGCCGACATCGAAATAAATAAGATTGATGTTGCATCATTCGTAGGCATCCATATAGATCAACATTTGAATTGGAAATCTCATATTGAAAGAGTAAATAAGTGTATTAGAAAAAAGGTTGGTGCTTTATATGGACTAAGACAGTTTGTACCTAGAAATATTTTATTGTTATTGTATAAAACATTAATTCGACCACATATTACACATGGAATTGAGGTTTGGGGAAGCAATTATCAAATTAATATGAAATGTTTATTATTAAGCCAAAAGCTAGTACTCAGAGCTATAACATTTAGTCCCTTTAGGGCACATTCAAAACCGATATTCCGGGAGCTAAAATTATTGAATGTGTATCAACTACATAAACTATCAATTTGTGTTTAAATGCATCAATTATTGAGTAATAAATTGCCACAGTCCCTTATTCAGTACTGTTCTTTCGTAGAGCACAGATATGAGATAAGACAAAGAGAAAATAAAAAGTTAAGTATGCCTAAAGTAAGGACAACGCAAGATAATTTTCTGTGTTATAAAGAAGCATGTGCTTCTGGGATAATTTACCTTTATCTGTCAGGGAAAAAGCTTCAGTTTCTTGTTTTCGTAGTACTCTAACAGCCTAAATGTTAATAGTATAACTATGTTTATCATTTAACCAAGGTTCTTGCCTTTTATTAGATTATATATTCTATATATTTTTAGACAGTGTGTGATACATTATTGTATTATTTTATTAGGAATGCCGGTCTATCTATACAAGTTTAGGCTTTGTTTTTAAACACACAAACATGTATTGTCTTATAAACATATAAAAGTATGTAGCTTAATTATATACCTGTATTCAATAATTCTTCATATACATATATATATATATATATATATATGCGTATATATATATATATATATATACATTTTTATTTGTTAATATACTGTACTTTAAAGGTATCAGACATGATTAGCATTTTATGCTATTTTCTGGTCCCGTTTATCCATTCAAGATCTTTCTTAAACATGCATTTATTATTGTTATCATTGTTATATTAATTTATTTGAACGTTTAGATAATAAAACCTCAACTCAACTCAGAATCGAGAAAGTTTATGAAAATAGCACCATTCGAAGACTTCTGTCTACACTAAGTCAACCACCTGAAAAATATTCTGCAGATTATTTCTTTTCACAGTAAGTTGTATTTCTATTATATTTCAATATCAATTTTACTCCACTAATGCAAATCATATAAACCATTTATGAAAATATGTATATATATACTTTAAGCGAACTTGTGCTGAGGTCTAGGTGCTACTATGAGAACCCTAGACAAACACCACTGGGAAAAGACAGATGTTCTCTCAAGGCATTGAGCTGAAAAATGGATGACCCAGCTTTATGTTCGCAAGTACAAAAGGTTTACAGATATGTTACTTTTAATCTATATGTGTATTTAATTACATCATCTTGGATGTGGGCCGAGGGTAATCCCCGAAGGATTTTTTTTTCTTAAGGATTATAATTTAGGGATTTTATTTCTTTGGGGGATTCAATTCTTCAATTATTGATCAATCTAGTGGCTCGAAGCTTTTTATGGTCCTTTCCGTTTACATGCCTCCCTTTCTTCTGTCCCCTCCGGTCCCTAATCTCTCTCTCTCTCTCTCTCTCTATCCCTCCCTCACCCACACTCTCTCTCTCTCTCACTCTCTCATTCTCTCTCTCTCTCTCTCTCTCCTCCCCCTCTCTCTCTCCCTCTCTCTCTCTCTTTGTGTCTCTCTCAGTCTCTTTCTCTCTCGCTTTTGCCTCCCCCCTCTCTCTCTCTCTCTCTCTCTATTTCTTAATTAATTATTTTATCAATCTCCCTCCCACCCTCTCTTTTTTAATTTACTCATGAGCAACGGTTTGTGTAATGTTTAGACTTAGAGAAAATAAGAAAGAGAGGGGGAGGAGTAACAATAAAGAGACAGATGTGAGAAAACCGTGATGCAATGCTTTCAGAAAAGTCCGCATTAAATAAAACGCACGATAACGACATTCATCTAATAGAAAAAACATATTATGGCACTCGGTTTCATTGTGAGTCGTAAATAATCATTAATATAAGGTAGAGAACCCTTTTACGAGAAAACTGATCATAAAGGATCCGAATAGGTGCTCACGGTGAAAATTACCCACCGTCTAGTAATTTGCAAAGTTTGTACTTTGAAACAGGATGTATTGTAACGAGATTTTGAACAAATATATCTCATCGATTTTACTAAACCAATTCAAACATAATGACTTCATGCTCTAGCTTGTCACCAAGTTTACAACTTCTACAGCGATCGTATAGTATGTACGCAAACATTAGATTTTACCTACTCACAAACGCTTGAGAAAAAAATCTATGTGACAAAAAAATGCCATATTTTTAGCCATGAAGACAGTGTCTTATATGCATGAATATAAAAACCATCCATATAATTTTAGTTTACTGATAATAACAATCCTTTCTTATTGTCAATGCCTAAATCCTGCGGATGCTTGAATGTACTGCTCCGTATCAACATTTTAGATTAATGCGACATTAACCACAATCATAATTTACATGTAATTTATATAAATAAGTTACATGTATTACAATCAACAATTAGAGTCAAGGCACGTCATTTACACATATTAGTCAATCAGGGCAATGCATCTATTTCATGATAACATTAAATTACAAGAATATTGTAGACAAAAACTTACTGCAACAAGTTTGTCACCCAAGTTTTATGTCTCCATTCCTTCTTTTTTTCATTACAACTAAAGCTATGAATTGAATTAAAATTGTCCATAACAATAAATAGATTCTTGCGGAATAATCATGAGCAGAGACCCTTTTCAATATAAACCCAAGTGCAAGATTAAAAAGTTCTTCACAGAACAGAAGATAAACAAAATAATGCTTTATCGATTGACTGGTTAAAATGGTCAATGTCTTTAATATGCAATGTAATATACAACCACGCCATAAGTAGAGGAAGCAACAGAAATTGAGAATGGTGGATGGAGAGAAAACGAATTATAGATAGAGAAAACAGAGGAACATGAGAAAGATAGAGAGATAGAGAGAAAGAGAGAAATTTAAGATAGAGCTAAAGAGAGAGAGAGAGAGAGGGGGAGACAGATAGTGGGAGATGGAGGAGCTACTAGGGGAGAGAGGAGGAGAGGGGGAGCATGAACTGTGATGGAGACAGGGGTATGATGAAGATGATTTTTATTGAGGTAATTCAGAGGTTGTCGTACATTATCCTTGTTAGAATCCCACAACTTAAAAATAGCATCGGGTTATTATGGCACCCGGTTTCGTTGTTATTCATAAATAATCAGTAATTATGAGGTAAAGAATCTTTTTACGAAAAAACTTACCATAAAAGATCCGAATACGTGCTCACGGTGAAAAATTACCCACCGTCTATTGATGTGCAATACAATCCTAAGTTTGTACTTTGAAACAGAGTGTATTGTAACGAGTTTTTGGACAAATATATCTTATTAATTTTTAATAAAGCTTTTCAAACATAATGACTTCATGCTCTAGCTTGTCACAAAGTTTACAACTTTTACAGCGATCGTATAGTAGTTACGCAAACATTAGATTTTACCTATACTCACAAACGCTTGAGAAAAAAAATCTATGTGACAAAAAAAGCCATATTTGAAGTCATGAAGATAGTGTCTCATATGCATGAATGTAAAAACCATCCACAGAATTTTCGTTTACTGATAATAACAATCCTTTCTTATTGTCAATGCCTAAATCCTGTTGATGCTTGAATGTACTGGACCGTATCAACTCTTTAGATTAAAGTGACATTTAAGAAGTTTTAAGGAAAATAATTAGTCTTTCTATTTGTGTCTTCATTTTCTCTGTTTCCAACTTCAGTTGACAAACAGACAAAGACAACAATTACGTTATCGTATCCATTATAGTTAACGCAGGGCGAATAACAGGTGATACAATACTGAATACTGCAATGGGTTGGACTTGTCTCAGTACTCCTCCCCCCCTGCTAAGTATGTAAAGCCGTCCTAACAGCCTAAGGGCATCATTACTGCCCTTGGGCTAAATGATACAAATACTGGCTTATTCAAAGCGATTGTACAACCAAAACAATCTTTTTTCATGTTCAGAAAAAAAGTTATTGCTACATTAATTGTAACATTTTTTCTGATGGCAAACTTTTATTCGCAAGTAGAGCCTTGTCGACAGCAGCTTATAGTCTGGGGGGTAGCTAGCCCCACATCCTATTTTCTGTAGTTCGCTTTGTACACACTTGTGCTATATCCAGAAGTGTTTGATACAGAGTCACTTGAAAGTATGGAAAAACTTCTGCATAATGATTCAGTTCCATCATAGTTCCGAATCTGATTCAGGCGGACCTTTGAATGTACCCATGGTCGAGTTGGAAAAGTTGGCCTCCCACGAAGCTACACCTTCCGTTACCGGTACAGCGCTCTCTTATCTCAACTGACCGTTAGTCGGAGGTGAACCGAACGCTGGGTTGATGAACCGCGTGACTTCGCGTTCTAACTCTCACGTTCATAAGCTTCTGATTGTTTTCTCCTACATCAAAAAGAAACAAAATAAAATATCATCTGTTACTGTGATGAAAAGATGCATTGGAAGGTAATGAAAGAATTTTTCCCCTCCATCATGATATTGTACAGTATGCTATCACTATCTCACATTTCGCGTATTGTAACCTCAGGAGTTTATAAACATACATTATTTAATATCATCGTCACTCTTAAACACATTATTTTTACGAAAGGTCCTAATACTACACTATGCTTTTTAATCTACATCCTATCTCCTCCTCATCTTTCTATTCAACCCTTCCAACTTTGTTATGACGAGCCAAAATGTGAGGCTCACAGAACAGGGCAGAGCTTTACCTTCCATACTTATACATTAGTAGGCCTGATGTGACGGGAATTGCGAGGGAGAATACCTTACCTATTCTTATGTAAATATATACGAATAAGATCAAAGCTATTAGAATGAGTAGTCCGATGATACAGAAGATAAACCAGTTCTTTGACATCCATTGCTGTTGAAAAGAAAAAGAATAAAGCCAGCTAGTTTTGAATTTATAAATAGATGCATATAATAAAAAGTAGAATCTTGAATAAAGATGCGATATCATATTAAGTATCATGTAACTATTTTCTAATATGTTACATTCGAGAAACACAATTTATAGTTTGTGCAGTACTTGATCTGTATTTATAAATTAAAGTATCAGATTGTAAAATGTTTATACAAATTAAGATAATTCTTAATTCCTTTTTGTCAGATGTAAAATTCAACATTCCGGATAATGTGACAAAGGTTCATGGAAACTCTAAAGCCAAGAACATCGTCATCAAAGGTCATTCGATTTCAAACCCATCATATCGAATGTCAAAAGTATACATATAGGACACTATTATACACTTGAATTTTCAATTTGTATACATTTCTCTGGATTAATTTCCGTATGTACCAACCTTATTTCCACTTGATGTGATGTGTGACTGTGGAGTTTCTATAAATAGTCTGTAGGGCTTGAGTATGGCATCAATCTCTTGGATTGAGCGGGAAATAGCCTTTTAACCTAACCTAGCCATCCTATTAAAAGGAAACCTCACCCCAAAGAATAAGTTTAGGTATTCTAAAAGATGAGATTTATCCCTGCTCTTTGATGTACAACATTCCTTACGAAAGTGTACAAGAGATATATAAATGAAGATATTCTTGGCGTGATGTAGGTTCTACTGCTTTTAGCATGACACGGGCGCAGCCATTTTCTTGATAATGTGACGTGCATGCAAACTTGTACATGAATCGTGCACCAAGCTTTAATTGGAAAGACTTTTTAATTCAGTAACAAAACCTTTACTTTTCAATGAGAGAAAATCATAGCTGAGAAGGTAATAATTATGTTTTGTGAAAAATGTATAACACCAGAACAATTGTAACTCATTTATTTAAAAATACTAGAATATAGCAGTTGAAAAATCTATTTCATTTATGCAAAACATTCACCCCAAAAGAGCACCAACTTATTTATGCAATTTGCGTTCTGGCAATAAAAGTACAAAGGATATGAGCAGGTGATTGGAATGCTTCATCACCACACATACCTGGGAAGGAAGCATCAATAAATTTGAATACATTTACTTGATAAACGACATCGCTTAGTACGTCACGTTGTCAAGAAAATGGGGATGGCCATGTCTTGCTGAGAAAATGTACATTTTTATTTCTTTATACCTCTCTCGTACACTTTGGTAGGGAATCTTATAGATTAATGGGCAAGAATACAACAAATCTCTCAGAATAACTAAAATTATTTATTGGGGTTCGGTTTCCTTTAACTATTCAAAGCGGCTTGGAAAGAGGTCACAAACAATTAGACTTTGATTATTTTTTGCTTTAATTGCCTTACTATTTATAAAGGCAAAAATACTGGGATTTGAAACCACTACTCTAGTTTTGTAGTGCGCTGACCTTACCGATTGAGCCAGCAATTAGTTGATGTAATGGGTTTGCATGATTATTATAATTCTAACCCTTACCCTAATCCTGACCTTAACCTAAACCAAAACCCTAACTAATAATCCTAAGGCCTTACCTCCAATCTAAAGTACTCTATGTCATGAATATTCATGAGATGTGTAGTCTGACTAAATAAACCGTATTATCATTATCACTTCGATTGATATAACAAGCACACCTAGGATGGCTAGGTTAGGTTAATAAAAAGTCGCGGGCTGGTGAGCGTACGAGTTCGTTGATAACGCCATCTTCGGCGGCTTGAATCAAGTGTAGGGAATATAAAGAACCGGCCAGATTCCGGACTAACAAAGAACTCGATGATGGTAAAGGCAAGACTAGGGTGTCCAAAATATAAGACAGGAATACTCATTAATCAAGAATACAAAATAGATGAAAACAGAAATGCAAATTAACTGGGTATAGACGAAACTGAAATACCAATCATGGAAGAATTGATGTGCCCTTTCATACCTGACGATCATGCAATGGTACTATCAACAACATATCAGGAAACAGACTAAATGTTTTGTATTGTTTTGTTTTGTAAATTTTAATTGTAAGTAAAAGCTAATATTAGTAGAAATCGCAAGTCGATATGTGATGATATATGGCTAGCTTTTCAATAGGTCAGGTGATTTGATTTGAAGGGAAAATGAGCACTTATTAAAAGTTTTTAACAATAAGACTTTTTCTGACGTTAAAATAGGCACTGTTCCGATGTAAAACAATGGGGCTTTCTTGAGGGCTTAAAAACTGGGGAGTGGGGTAACTGTGAGGGACGCCTTTTCAACCCCCCCCCCCCTCCCCATGTAACACCGCCTCTGCTTTCCAATTAAAACGAGAATAAACAACAATGTGTACTTTGTCCTTTCAAACGATTCCAAACTCTGTCGAGTTGAATAAGCTTGAATAGATATCGAAATTCCATCTTTTCTCTAATGTGCATTTATGAGTCCCCCCCCCCCTTCCTCCCCGTCGCGTCTCTCTGTCTCTCTCGTTCTCTCTCTCTCTCTCTCTTATATGTATATTTCTCTCCTTTTCTCTCTCTCTTTCTTTTTTTTTATATCTACCTTTCTCTCTCTGTATAAGATGTCCTTTCACTTATATACTCGCTCAGCCCCCCATCTCTGTCTGCCTGTCTTTCTCCCTCTCTCTCTCTCCCTAAACATGCTTACCATAATACAGCTGAACGTCTTTAAAATAATACAGCACAAGTCTGAACTGTTAGAAGTTGTAATGCTGGAAAATAATTTCTGTACAATATTTATTAGATATAAATTCTATGAAATCTGAATATCTCAAAACCTTTGCCCCAAAATATTCCCCCAAACACATGTTAGTTGTTTTATAATAACAATTCAAAAAAAATTACAAGCGGTCTTCATTGCTGTTGTTGGTTTTCTTATAGTTATAAACACTAATATATCGTTTAGTTCGTCAACGAAGATAACTATATTTTCCATCTGTGTCTGCAATATTTTATTTGGAAATATTTTTTACAAAATAAAATACTTTTTGTTCTCTCGTATATATCAAAGACATCCCTCGAAACAAATGTTAGTTTAGCGTTTGCTTCCTTTTTTTAATTAGTTGAAGATTGACGACGTCATCCTTCATGATTGCTTGAAGCTCATTTGATTATTCATCTTTTTCACATCGATCCTAAGGGCCAAAATGGTGCAACTAAGGTAATAGTATTCAAATTGCGAGATATACTACATATAAGACTTTATCTTCTTACGCATACTGAATTTATATTCTATAACATCGGCTAAGAACATTTATATAAACATTTCTAACACGAAAGAAATAGAACCCACGATAATAAATGATTTTCTCTTTATATATATGTAAGCGAAGTAATAACATAATCTATTTTCAATTTAAAATGATGAAAGTAATAGGAACATTTACTGAATACAGGAAAATATCCAAGCCTATTCTGAGTTCTGGTGAAGAGATTACATTTCGAGAAAAACTGGCTCGAAATAAATATAAATTGTTCATCATTCAGAAAGCATTGCAAGCAGTAGATTGTTTGTTTGTTTTGTGTATGTATGTGTGCTTGGTTTTGCTTGATTGTGTGTTTTTTCTTCATTAGAACAGCAAAATGTAAACAAACGGACGACAAATTCAGTGCTGAAAATCATATTTACTGAAACCATGTGTTCTATTGGTAACCCGACACATGCTCCGCCGACGATTGCTCCGCCGACATTTACTCGCAAAACGCGTTATTGCTCTGTCGACAGTTGCTCCGCCGACATTTGCTCCGCCGACATTTGCTCCGCCGACATTTGCTCCGCCGACAATTGCTCCGCGACATTTGCTCCGCCGACAATTGCTCCGCATGAAGCGATAAATGCTCCGGTGACAAATGCTCCTCGAACGACAGTTGCTCCGACGACATTAGCTCCGTCGACAATTGCTCCTGCGACATTTGCTCCGGTGACATTTGCTCCGACGACATTTGCTCCGCCCCAAAAGTGCCCCGTAAAATACAAATGCTACTACGACAATTATTGTTCTTCCCCCAAAGTACCCCGTTGAAGACAAATCCTCCGCCGACGTATCAGGAGTGCCAAGTAAAAGACAAATGCTCCGCCGACAATAAAATTGCTCTCTGATCCAAAAGTGCCTCGTGGAAGACATGAATGCTCCTCTGGCAATTAGTGCAATAAATTTCTCTGCCGTCATTTGTTCTGCCTAAAAAGTGCCTTACAGAAGACAAATGCTCAGCCGTTTATTGCTCTTCCCCACAATGTTTGATTTAAAAAGAAAAGTTATAGCTCTTTATTATGCAAGTTCTCCACCGAAAGATCATTGCTCCGCTCAAAATCTGTTTCATGTATTGCACATTAGCTGATCCAAGGCTCAAAACTCTCTCTTTCTCTCTTGCTCCTCCTTTTCCTTTTTACATCATTTTCTTGTCTTCCTAGCTCTTTTCTTTCCTCTCATGCTATGAATAAGTCTTTTTTCATTTCCTCAACCTCTCCAGTTCTATTTCTCTTATGAAATTGTAACCTAAATTAATGTAGTACATGTAGTACATTCTTGTTTAGAATAGTATTTTCAATAATTTTTAGTCCGCTTTCTATAAGTTTCTTTCCTTCAGTTAAGTGTATGTAGCTTTACTATAATTATATTAGTGTGTAAAGCGTCCCGTCTCATTCGAGTACTTTGCTTTCACTGACTTTAAGTGACACACGGAGCCACCGGAAGAAGAGCAATTGACTGATCATGAAGAACTAACATCAAACTGCAACAAAATGATTTGTGAAAATGGGAATAAGCAGAAACGTTAAGAACAAAACCATAAAAATAATAAAATAACAGTGTTATTCATTTTCTTTATTCTTACCTTTTCAAATAATAATTACAAAAAATGACATCACATATTCAACCAAACAATTTCCATGATCCTAACATCATTTTCTACTCGGTTTATCTTCTTTTTATCTCAATTCTAATCAAATTTTTATTGGAGTTCTGGTCATCCAATTACATTTCGAAATAAACAGTTTCAAAGCATTGTGAAATTAGATTAGGTGTACATAAACAAGATTTAGGGAGTATCGAATCGATAAGTTTGCACACGAAAGTCCCCCTCAGGCACTTGCGCTGCATGCAGAAACGAGTAGTAGTATATGGGACCAAACTCAATTTATTCTGGCATGAATGTCCAGCCCGAACACTTCAGCTTTTTCTTGTCATTACTAATATAAATTACAAAGGCCTTTGACGAGCAACCCCTTTCAAGATTGTCTTTTACCAGTTTTGGGATATGCGTAATTATGCAAGTACAAAGTAGGCCTATTTCTGCGTCATTCCGAATTGACTAAAAAACTAGGCAACACACAAAAAGAACAGACATCCGAGATATTGATCAGAGAATTTTTTAAAAACAAACTCGAAAAACAAGAGGATTGAGCACCATACAATTATTAACATATCAAAGAATCTATGCTGATGTTGCAAAATAGGTATAAAAAGGATTGTAAACCATTCTCTTACTCCTACTAACCGAACAATAGCCAAAACACTCTCAAATGATGATGCAACAGGCAGCATTATAACATAAAACAATCCTACATATCAATTTATTGTTGGATGGTAAGTATCCTTAATAACAATACAAATCTAGAAAGCTATTACAGCTCAAACAGGAAACGTATGATACATGTGTCAAACTGCTCTGGAATAGAAAGATTGCAAAATAAGCTTTTACTTCCCCTGACATAATTATAATGATTGCTTAGTGTACATTATCTGGAACGTACGGTGATAGATGAAAAGTTATTTCAGCATATTCGAAATGACTTTTAGGTAACTCCTTTTTCTTCCACATCATCAACATTCATTTATTTTATTTCATCTACATTATTTCATGAATTGTATTCACAAACGAAACAAACTAAAAAAATATAAAAAAATAACCCATGAAAAAAATATTGTCGGCGAAGCATTTGTCGTTTTACAAGTAGCATTTGCATTTTAAGGGGCACTTTTAGGGCGGAGCAAATGTCGTCGGAGCAAATGTCACCGGAGCAATTGTCGCTTCATGCGGAGCAAATGTCGCAGGAGCAACTGTCGTCGGAGCATCTGTCGTATGAGGAGCATTTGTCACCGGAGCATTTATAGCTTCATGAGGAGCAATTGTCGGTGGAGCAAATGTCGCGGAGCAATTGTCGGCGGAGCAAATATCGGCGGAGCAATTGTCGTCGGAGCAACTGTCGGCGGAGCAAATGTCGGCGGAGCAATTGTCGTCGGAGCAAATGTCGGCGGAGCATATGACGTCGGAGCTAATGTCGCGGAGCAATCGTCGGCAGAGCATGTGTCATGGATTCGTCATTGGGTGCCAGGCTGGAATGCCATACTCTAGTAACGGGAGTACTAGTGCTTTGTATAGACACAATATAGAGTTGGATAAAGCGACACGTGCCTTCAAATTAAACGTCTTTCACTCAACCCAAGTTTTATCATTGCAATATATCTATCCCACACATTACCATATAACTAAATTCATGTTTATTACCATTTATACTTTTCAAATGCACAACAAATATTATCTATAATATGATTTGAATACGATCCATCGCCAGTGACGAATTTAAAGTGAAATCAAAATCATCTAGCTCTTCAGTTATGATTCTTAAGTATTGTATTTTGTGTCACTTACAGGAAAAAAAATGACTAATGACATCCCTTCTTAAATTCAAAATTGAAGAAAATATCTCATCATGCTTTGGTTGAGAGCTTCCTTCAATGAAAAAAGAAGTCGAGTATAGATTATTATGACTAGATGGCGTGGGTAGTCTGCTGGTGGGTTTGGGAGGCTGTTCCTCTCCTCCATGGGTGTTGCTTCAGCAGACTGAGAGAATGGATTATTGGGATTGGATGGTGATGATACTTCGTTAGGAGTCGACACGCCTTCATCCCGAGTGTTGATTTTAAAGGAATATAGTGGCTCAACACGAGTTGGACTAGGACTAACCGTTGAGGACATCGTACGAGGTACATCGTATTCAGACTCGTCGAATTATCACCTTGAGGGAGTGGTACATCGTAGTCAAATGTGACAGCCCTCGTTGAATATGAAATGTGGAAGTGGTGGTGAGATGCTGGTCGATATTGGGCTAGGCGGCTCCTTGTCCGGATTAATTTTAGTTGTGTAAGAATAATATAAATTCGATGGATTCTGTGCACTTTTAACACTCGTTTCCTCGAAGACGTCTTTCGTGTCTTTCGGATCGGGGGATAACGCAAAAGCACCGCGAACCTCAGCTCCATCGTTGTCAGTGGAAAGGTTGTTTGTGCGGGTCATGGCCATGTTTGGATCGAATAAATAATCAATAATAATATGGATATGTATATAGCGCCGGTATCCGCCAGGCTCTGACGCTCATGGCGCTGTACACATATTACCCTGGTTCTAGCCGAGCTGCAAAAGTAACTAGCGCTCAAGCATATCATGGGTGGCGAGTGGCAAATGTAGATTAACGTCTTGCCAAAGGACATTAGTGCCGCGGTGGGACTTGAACCCCGTACCTGGTGATCTGCAGTCGGGTGACTTACAGGTCGTATATACTTTCCCACAACACCCCTATATCAGAGCGCATGCCTGCTGCAGTACCGCGTGTCTCCGTTTGGGTGATCTGATTGTCGACGCCTTCTCCCTGAAAGAAAAGAAAATTATGATTTTTGTTTCTTCTTCTAGATTTCCATTAATTGACTTTAATTGACCATCGACAATAACATGAATACAATCAACTATTGAGCATAAATAAAAGATAACGCTACAAGTAATTGGTAAAAGTAATTATGATATCATGTGAATATGAGTTTTCGTCAATTAATGTGCATTTTTTCCAATTGTCTTCTTTTTAAATTTTGTTTTCTTCTTAAAGAATGGGGATAATTGGCATTGTGACAACAACAAAGAAACTTCTTACATATACGGGTGCACATCAACGTGATCAAATGAGAGAGAGGGAGAAAAAAAACGAATCAGAGTTAGGGATAAATAGTAGCGATTTTACAAAAAAGCACCACGAACCTCAGGGTTGTCAGTGGGAGGGTCGTCAGTGGGAAGGTTGTCTCTACCGTCTAAACTACTATTTGTTCGAAGGGTCGGGCCTGCTCTCCTATCCCTAAAAACACTAATTCAAAAACATTAACAACTGGTATTCACATAACTTCCATGTAAAACAAAGTAAATCATCCACAAATCAGCAGTTGAAGGCAGTTACTCCCCAAAAAAAAAAAGATCTTCATCTCTTCTTTTTATATATCCTAAATTCACAGCCCATGATTTAAACACTGCACACAGTCTGATACGGCGATCTCTTTATACACAGACAATGATCAATACAAGTTTAACATGACACGGCTTAAATTATGGAATAAATTACCCCAGTGCCATGTTTGCATGGCTCTGGGATTAAGAAAAGTAATGTACTTTATGGAATACATACTTTCAAAAAGTGATTTTTGTTTTCTTTACTTAAGGCTGTTTAAATAATTTAGGCATTTCAACAGAGGTATGAAATAATCACAAACTACGCAAATATACACCATGGATTAAATACGAATTGAACACACCTACGAACTTTGTAGAAACAAATGCCAAATAGGATGATTATAACGAAAAGTAGTGCGATCAGTACGAAGTCCCAGTTGGCGAAGCCTCCTCTCTGAAATAAAATTAAATTATGATTTTTTTTTGTGTGTGGCAAATGATGGATCATTTGCCTTTAATTGACCAGCGACAACAACATTAGTATTGAGCATAAATAAAATATAACGCTGAAAGTAATTGGTAAAAGAAATCATAATATATCATGTGAATAAGAGTTATCGTCATTGCATGTCCCTTTTCCAGTTTTTTTTTTTTCTTCTTCTTCTTCTTAAAGTGCGGGTTCAAAGAAAATCACAAATATGGCAAATAACATATAATTAGAAACTGGTAAGCTAATAGATGGCCATCGTACAAGTTGTAGGTCAACTACAAATCGGATGATTTATAAAAATACAAATAAAACCACCTCCATAGCATCTGGGATATGCGAGAGATTCGCCAGAAAAATAACGATGTTTTAATGCCGTCACAATATGAACCAATCCTGCCCAAGCAGACGACATCCCATAAAGAATGAACATAATTGCAATGCTATTATTTCTCAAATTATAATGAGTTTAGTGTATATAAATGTGATGGAATTTTACACCATTCAAAAGGGATATGACCCCGATTCTGATAACTAAATTCTTTTGTTTGTAAATACACAGGATAGGGGTTAATGAACAATCAAAGAAACCACACTTTCAAATTTAAAACCCCCTGGAATGAAAGCATGGACGCATTTGTTCCCTCTTGAAACGCCGAACATACCGCGGTGTATGCAGCTGAAAATACAATGGCGTCTTATTTTGTTTACAAGCGACGGATTCCTTTATATTTTTATCGCTGCATTTTTCATCAAAATAATACCATGCGCGGGGTTTAGAGTGAGGCAATAGATTAAACATTTAGTCTGACGGTAGTGAAGTAAGAGGAATAATTGAAAGAAGACGACAAAACAGGCCCTGAAAATGTGTGAGATGTCATGGGACATCGTCTGCTTGTGCAAATCATGTTCAACATGTGACGTCACACATCTCAGCAGCGATCGGAGAGCATTTCAGGTGCTATGTCGGGGCTGTATTTAAGAGTTTTGTAATTCATAATAATCATTACTTCGAATGTTTCCGAGCATGGAATTTTGATAACCTTGTCAAATCAAAGTGTTACCTTTGCAATAATGACAATAAAGTTAGTTTTTAAAATCAATGAACCTGATCTTTAAAGAACGGGGATATTTTGCATTATGACAACAACAAAGAAAGGTCTTACATATACTGGTGCACATCAACGAGATCAAACACATTCAAGATTTTCAATCTCAACTACTTTCCATCGTCAAGTAACAAAATGCAGTAACTGCATGCCATTTGTATGCATTGCGCAAATCAGATACCTCTTGTAATCAAGTATACCAAATTCAAAAAATGAGAGAGAGAGAAAGAAGGGGGAAAAAAAAATCAGATTTAGGGTTAAATAGGAGCGATATTACAAACAAAACGAAACTACACATTCTTAAAATAAGGAAACTTGTGTTCTTACCGGAGCTATTTCCTTCGGAAGCGCTGAAAGTGCAATAAGATGTTTTTAAAAAAAGATTTGCTTAGGGTCATTTTTTGTTAATTGGTTTATCATCTTACAAACTACCTTATTACGAGTGATTATCTGATCTGGTTAATGCACGTCATGTATAACTAAAATTACACATCTTGCCAATTTGAGATTCGCAAAGACTTAACGATCTGATATTTTAAAGGGATTGTTTAACAGTGTTAAATCTGAGATACACGGCCCTACATGTTATTAGTGTCTGTGATATGGTGTAATAATGAAGCCCTAAAAAAATTGCGCTTCAAAATGATCAAGAAGTGCCTCAAAAAGTAAAAATCTTTGATTGACCGGTTTTACCATACTCGTTTTCCTAATAGACTATAGTGTTATGAAAACCGTCAGGCGAACGGTTTTCAAAATTTGTAATTCCAATCATAAATATCTTGATAATCAGACAGGCGATCAGCTTGTAAAAGTCATGGGGTTTCTGACTGACCTAAAGGTTTATGATTATCATTGCATCATGAGCTAAATCCAGAATTTTGTTTCAGAATCTGAGACAAAGTTACCGGATCCCTTTAAACCTTCATAACTTTGCAATATTGATTTAATAAATCAAAGAATAACATATCCACAATCATCTGCCATTTCCCATTTTAAATAAATGCTTTCTACTTTTCTTATTATTTTGATTATTTATCTCCTTATATATACCCCTATGCGTCTTACTCCACAATAAAATTAGAAAGATCAATTCAATTAACCATATACTTACGTAGTTCACAGTTGGTTCCTACATAATCTTCTGGGCATTGGCAATTGTAATAGACGGACCCACCCCCCGCAGTTAGGACCTGGCAGCTTCCATCGTTCTGGCATGGGCTAGAAAAACATGGCTCTGTTGATTTTAATAAATCAAAGAATAACATATCCACAAACCTCTATCATTTCTCATTTTAAATAAATGCTTTCAACCTTTCTTATTATTTGGATTATTTTATCTCCGTATACGCATATGCGTCTTACTCCACAATAACATTAGAAAGATCAATTCACTTATAAACCATACTCACGTAGTTCACATTTGGTTCCTACATAATCTTCTGGGCATTGGCAAATGTAATAGACGGACCCATCCCCCGCAGTTACGACATGGCAGCTTCCATCGTTCTGGCATGGGCTAGAAAAACATGGCTCTGTAGGAGTCTCACAAAGCTCGCCTGAAAAGTCATCTGTACATACACACCTGGAAAGAAGACAACGCAGAAAGGGTACATGGAATATCATCACAATTTTATGATTGCAAAAATGTATTTCCAAAGGTAATGTTAGGTTCATACATACAGTGGCGGATCCAGGGGGGCCCGGGGGGCCCGGGCCCCCTCCTCTAGCAAAAAAAACAGGTAAAAACACCCTTTTTTTGAAAAAAAAAGAAGTTGTGCTCACTACCCCTGGCGCCCAAGGGGTGGTGGTGGAAAAACAATGACCCTTCCCGGAGGGGAAAATTTTCGGGTGCCAAATTTTTTTTTTTTTTTTGCTCACTACCCCTACATTCCTACATGGGGACAAAATGCACTATATCACATTCTAAAATTTCACCAGGAAGTATGGACATTTTTAGGTACAATATCATGTTTCATTCCAAAAGGAGCTAAATCCACTTTGGAGACTTGGAGATTTAGCTCTTTTGGAATGAAACATGGATTTAGCTCCTTTCGGAATGAAACGGATTTAGCTCCTTTTGGAATGAAACTCGGATACGTTGTTTACTTTCTTTTCAAAAGGTATTTTTAGTTGTGATTTCACTATTATTATTTAAAAGGAAAGGTTTGCTACTAATTTTAATAAAATTTCAGTGATTTTATTGAGAAAATATGACAAATTTTCGGTACATGATTCATTCCAAAAGGAGCTAAATCCACGAAAAATAAAAATCTAAACATTTAGTAAAAATCTGAAATAACTGGTATATTTTTTCTAATCATATATGATTGGTCCAAGGGTGACACCTTTAACATATATAAAAACATCAAGGTACATTGCTAAAGGGAAAGTGGAAAAATAAAAAAGGCGATTTACTCAGAAGTACCCAAAGTGGATTTAGCTCCTTTTGGAATGAAACTCTTCAATATTGTCTCAGAATATTGATTCTGGGACAACATTGCCTTCCAAAACAAAATAGATTACTCTAATAGCAGCTGTAAAAGGAATCTATTATGGGGTCAGTGAATCGGAGAATAATTCACCAAGTTAAAGTTAATTTTTGGCGACTCAGAGCTAACAAACATTGAGTGTAGGTTGACGTATTTTTACAGATATAGCAATAGAAAATGAGAACAAATAACATTACCCCCAGCAGTCTTCACCCATATGCACTACCTCGACCCAAGCGACTTACTGGTAGCTACCATTGATGATCTGACATGTTCCTTCATTATAGCACACACTGGTACGACACAGTCCTGGAATGGGAGTAGGTTCCGGAGGTTTGGCGTTGCAATCGTAACTCCCATTTACATTGGCACAGATCTTGTTGGATGGACACGCTTGTTCATCCTGGCATTCATCAATGTCGATTTCACAAAGTTGACCTCGGTATCCTGTCGACGCACATTGGCACGTGAAACTGTCAAGACTGTCCTCACACCTTCCGCCATTCTGACATGGAGAGCTTGAGCACTCATTAATCTCAGTGTCACAGTAGACACTGGTATACCCTGGCATACAACTACATGTGTAGTTATTCACTCTGTCTTGACAAGTTGAATTATTCTGGCACATGTTATCCACACATTCGTCTATGTTCACTGTACAGTTCTCTCCAGAGTAGCCAGGCCAACAGTCGCATGTGTATCGTCCGACTTGATCTGTGCATTTACCATAAGAGCAAGGGTCAGAATCGCACTCATTGACATCCTCCTCACAGTTATCACTTTGAAAGCCAGCTTGGCATAAACAAACATATCCACCGACCTTATCTACGCATGACGCGTTGTTCTGACAGGGTCTGGATGCACACTCATCTCGAATATCTAACTCACAGTATGTTCCCCCATACTCCTCTGTGCAATTACACGTAAATTCATTAACGCCATCTCGACAGGTGCCATTATTCAGACAGTCCACTCCGATACATTCATTGATATCTACATCACAGAAAATACCGGTGTAACCTGGCGCACAGACACACTCCAGGACGCCATTGTCATTTTTACCCAGGCATGTTGCACCATTTTGACAGGGGTCAGTGTCACAGAAGTCGATCTCGAATTCACAGTTGGCACCGCTATACTCTATTAGACAATGACATTGATAATAGTTGAGTTTATTCTCGCACGTGCCTCCGTGTTCACAGGGGTCTGAAGAACACTCGTCTATGTCGTCGCAGTTCTTACCTGCAAAATAAATGTTGAAAGCATTTGGAGTATGTTAGAATATCGTACCTGATATTATTTTCTAGTTTTGTTTTGTTTTTCTTTTCGCTTTTTTGAATCTCATGATATGTAATCTAAAATTAAAAAACACGTAGGCGCTAACTGAAAATGTATTAATGAACAACTGTATGATTTTACCTCGTGTACCAGCTGGGCAGTTACATCTATAACTAGCCAAGAGATCTCTACAGACTGCGTTGAACTGACAAGGAGCTGAGTCACATTCATTGATCTCCTGTTAATGAAGGAAAAGAAGAAGATTAAATTAATTGATTACCATTAATTGGTACCAAACATAATACAAATTCAGTAAATACATTCGAAAAAAGAAGGGGTTGGGCTATTAAACAATCTGTAGCACCCCCACTTTTACAAATTTGTACAGGTCAAGGGAAACGAGGGAAAGCTAAATGCCAAGTACAATAATATTCTACAGGACGTACTTTCTGCCTACCACTAACCACTGTCTAGAGAAAGTATCAACGTAATGTATACATTTCGAGCGGAGATTCTCTAGCGGAAAAGGGGAAATGTTTGAATGTTAGGCCAAACTACTAAATATTCTGACAAATATGATTCAAACCAACGTCACTAATTGTAAGTCGCTCTCACGCTTCGCTGGTTTAAATGCCGAGTTCGACACTGATGTAGCTCGGTAAAGAACCCGAAGAACAACTTGAGATATAGGGCCTAATATAGGACTCACGAATTTATTATCATTATCTATAGCCATACAAAAGAATATGGTTTTCGGATTTATAATACTTAATTTTTAAGTTACTGTCTATCTTCGTCACTAAATCTTTTCTAACGGCAATTGGCTCTTTTTTTGTCATACGAAATTGAAATTGAAATGAAGTATTTGCTTATTCCTGGTAAAAGGTGACAAAAAACACGTAAGGTCGTCAATGCGGTGACAGGAGAAGGAATCTATCGTTAAGGGTGAGTACACACTACATAGCTAGACAAAGCGTTAGCTCTACACAGTCATGTACATCATTAACCATTCAAACCCTAATCCAAATGAATATGTTCAAATCATGGCTTACTATACTGCAGTAAGATCCTTGCCATCCTGAGTGACAAACCCTAGCTCCTGTAATATCATTACAATCATAGTGACCTTCACTGTCGTCTCTCGCTAAACAATATGTGCTACAGCCTGAAGACGTTCCGTAGTAATGCACATCGCAGTAAACCTTCACTGCGACCCTCGTTCTAACAAACAGAATTTAAAATAAAAAAAAACATTTTTAGTTTTCCTATTTGAAAATGCTGTTACTTTTGTGAATATCAGTTCTAAAGAAGCATGTTTTGTTCTTTATATCTAGAGATAGTACAGGATTATCTCTAGTACTCTAGAGTGCTTATTTTAATCAATTTTAATATTTCAAATGTTAGTATTAAGTGCAATAATGTAACCTATAGAAGTAAATGTCTTCAATTCAACAAATTTGTATATTTGAGAAGCGGTACATTTATCTATTTAAAGGAATAGCTGTCTTGTATGATAGTGATTAAATGCCATTCACTCTGTACACTCTATCCATAATTATGCAAAACAGTAGTTTTATAATTGATGAATAATGTAGTTGAGTGCATGCATGAATCAGCTGCGATGTTTCTTCTCTTTCCCGTCTTCCTCCCTTCACCTGAAGCTTTGTTTTGAGGTGTGCATCTCTCCCTTTTCTACCACTCTTTCTTATTTCTCTCCTTTCTTCTACACTGTATCTCTATTGTATACAAGTCATGTACCAGACTTCATACATGCCCTCATACATGTAGTAGAATGTTATGCTTTGCTCTCAATGAATGTTGCCATGCAACAGCAGTTTCTCACTTTGCATTATAATTAGATAGTACCTTAAAATAGACCAGTTTCGTAATGTATTCGGGATTGGTGCGTGGGTCTTTGTGGGGTGCCTGGATGCGAGTGTTTCAGTTCGCCTGTTGGGAGTGGTTGTGTTTCGGGTCGGAGTGTGAGTTGCATGCATTGGTTGTTGCTGGGTTGGGCAAGCATTATCATAGCTTGCCCCGGAGCTTGCCTAGCCTGGAAACGCAAGATGTGTGCGACTCGCGTTCCGACTATTGGAATGCGATTGTTCTTGGCGGGTGGGTGGGGTCGTTCGTGTCCGGGCGCCTCGCGGGGACCTGCGCATTTGGTTTGGTTGGAATGAATTGCGAAGCTGGTCTACTCCATATCATCTATCTCTAGCTTGCAATATCGATGACTCGTTGTTTGTCTTTTATGTACCACGGGCAGTCACTGTTCTTGATAGCCTGTACTGGAGTCGGGCTAATTCGGACCACGGGACAATTCGGCCCAGCTGGAAAAACTGGGCCGAATTGTCCCGACATGATTAATCGATCGAGAGATACCAATGTGTATATGTTTGTGCTCATTGTGACTTAATAATGCCCTTTCCAACCACAATCTTTAATGGAATTGTGTCAAATGATACTATTGAAGACAATATATAACTTTTATTTAGGTAAAATGACAAAAAAATGACATTTCGGACAATTTACTCACAGCTCGCAATCCGCATTGCCGCACGTACATTAAATGTGCGTTGTATCGACTCGGACCACTGAAATTTGAGCAGTATTTTTGTCAGTAAATCACTGCAAAAATATCACTTTTATCTTGTATGAAGGTCTTTTCTTGATTCCTGACACAAATTTCGTTATTCAGAAGTCGAATGTAGTACATTTCAGACGAGATGGTTGATGTTTGTTCACATTCTTTCGTCCTGGCCGTAAATTAGCAGACTACTGCTAGTGCTACCGCAGCAGCTCAGCTCAGTGTCCAGCTAGCAGTACAGCGCCGCCGGCCGGGTCGGCGGGGGAATTCACTGACTCGGCGCCCGTACTGCCCAATTTGATCGAGTGACGTGAGTATAACTAATCAAACTAGATCTATATCTACTGTATTATCATAAGTCATTCAGAGTAGAATATCCAATTTGATTTAGTGAGTAAACTAGACCTAGACTACTAATACTAGACTAGTCATTCAGAGTAGAATATCCGATTATTGAGATAAATGAAGGAATGGAATTTTTCTTTTTTCATAATGCAGATAATCATATTTTAATTACTCTTAAAAGTTAAAGACTTAATAAATAGCTATATCTAACGTTAGGGCCTAGCCTAGTACTGTAAGCAGAGAAGTGAACTGACGAATCGCCTTCTTTTTTTTTGGAGGGCTGCCTCAAAAAAATTATACTAAAAGAAGGTGTTGGTTTCAAGTTTTTGTATAAATAATGCAGCCCCACCACCTCCCCAAAAAAAAAAATATATTTTCTCCTTTTTGTTCCCTTTTTCTGGGAATCAAAGATGCAAAGCAATTCAGACATGATATTGCAATGACGTGCCGGTGCATGGGCGGGCATGGGCGGGCATGGGGATCTTCAGTCTCGCAAGCCTTCAGTCTCGCCAGCCTTCAGTCTCCCGGACCTTTGGTCAACTGGTCATTAACCGTTCCTCAAATTTCTATGAAGACTTCGTTGAAAGAAAAAAATTGCGGTGTAATTTTCAATTTCAATTTCAATTCAATTCAGACATGATATTGCAATGATGTGCCGGTGCATGGGCGGGCATGGGCGGGCATGGGGATCTTCAGTCTCGCAAGCCTTCAGTCTCCCGGACCTTTGGTCAACTGGTCATTAACCGTTCCTCAAATTTCTATGAAGACTTTGTTGAAAGAAAAAAATTGCGGTGTAATTTTCATTTTCAATTTCAATTCAATTCAGACATGATATTGCAATGACGTGCCGGTGCATGGGCGGGCATGGGGGGGGCATGGGGATCTTCAGTCTCGCAAGCCTTCAGTCTCGCCAGCCTTCAGTCTCCCGGACCTTTGGTCAACTGCATGGTCATTAACCGTTCCTCAAATTTCTATGAAGACTTCGTTGAAAGAAAAAAATTGCGGTGTAATTTTCAATTTTTTGTATATAACGCAGCTGCCCCCCGTCCTCCCATCCATCTCGGGGTATGTAATCAGCAACAGAGGGTCGGGGTTAACAGATTTATATCTGATTGTGTACCTGTATAAATATGTATACTACAGTATAAATAAATAATAAATAAAAAACAAAATTGCATTACCACAGCGTGTCATAATACACGATTACACCTGTTTATCATTTGTTATTATGAGCCTGCTTGACGTCATATTGTTGGAATTTGTATCTTGGAGTCATAAACATATAATATGTTTATTGCTATTATGTGTGTTTTTTCAAACATGTCCTCATTTTTATTTATTTGTTTTAACTTTGTTTATTAATGCAGGTTTTTTTTGCCTTGTAACTTGCATATAAAATAAAACGTACCCGTACCACAACACAAGGAATGGTGTGGCGTGTCATCTGTACCGGTTTCTGCATGTTACAATGTCAACATCATCTCCATCCCTCCCATCTTCTCCATCCTTCCCATCATCAACAGCGTCTTCATCCCTCTCATCATCTCCATCCCTCACATCATCAACAGCGTCTTCATCCCTCTCATCATCTCCATCCCTCACATCATCAACAGCGTCTTCATCCCTCTCATCATCTCCATCCCTTACATCATAAACATCGTCATCCCTCTCATCATCTCCATCCCTCATCATCAACAGCATCTTCATCCTCTCATCATCTCCGTCCCTTACATCATAAACATCGTCTCCATCCCTCTCATCATCAGGGATGGAGATGATTAGAGGGATGGAGATGATTAGAGGGATGGATGATGAGAGGGATGGAGACAATGTGAGGGATGGAGATGATGAGAAGGATTGGTGAGGGATGGAGATGATGAGAGGGTGTGAAGGATGGAGATGATGAGAGGGATGGAGACAATGTGAGGGATGGAGATGATAAGAAGGATTGGTGAGGGATGGAGATGATGAGAGGGATTGAGACAATGTTGATGATGAGAGGGATGGAGATGGTGAGAGAGATGGAGATGGTGAGAGGGATGGAGACAATGTAAGGGATGGAGATGATAAGAGGAAAAAAAGGAAAAAACGCCATTAGGCATTACGAGTCGGACCCCATCCAATCTGTCTCGATACTCCTCCTCAATTACTATGCCTGTCATAATCATACTCATACTATTTATAGATGTAGGCCCTGGTTAGCATAGCCCTAGGCCTAATGGCAATGTTTTGCCAGGGGTGGTGCTGCTGGCCGGGGACTGACATCTCTTGCCGGATCATAAGGATCAGCGTTCCGTTCAAATCATTGTGACGAATTGATATTGCCCAGGGGCGGACCCCCTCCCAGACCCACCCCCGCTTGGTTGCTCCGCTCGCCGCCGACGCCTGCTCCATCGTTTTTCATATATTTCACCCCATGCAATTTTGTGCCCCGGTAAGAATTTCCTGGATCCGCCACTGTTGCCTATAAGTGTGACTCCATTGACTTTTCAAATATCTTCATCCCATTCATGCTCATATTGCTCTGGCTCCTAATGTTATGAGCCAGAGCAATGAGTATGGCAATCTTTATTCAGATGGTCATATCTCGGCAAGTATAACATATTGACATTTGACATTCCTATTTGAGAAATTCCAAAAATAGATTTTTATGACGTCACAGCTTCGGTACTCTATTGGTCAAAATTCTCAGTGCCAGGACTGCAAATAAAGAGTCTCAAGCCAGGTTCAATTCAAATTTCAATTCAATTCAGTCTTTATTTCCAATTCATTCAAACAGTAACAAAACAAAGTAATAAAAGGATATGAACAAAAAACAACAAAAACTTAACGTAAGACATAAGATAAACGGTCATAAATACGGATTTAAAATACTGATAGTACAAGAATATAAAGTAGGGGTAGAATAGATTTTCTATTTTATAAGATAAATGATTGGAAAAAGGTATGTGTATGGAAAGCTCAATGTAGGATTGTAAAATTACACATACCATAGATATTCTAATAATAAATATTGTATTTAAGAAAGAATAATTAGTACCATTGCTGTAATATTTATATATATTAAAGACATTCAAGAACAAAACAAAAACTATATAAAGACTTTACAACTACAACAAAAAGAAAAAAGTAAAATCATAAGTGGAAAACTACAACAAAAAGAAAAAATGTAAAATCATAAGTGGAAAACTAATGCCAATGTCCCCCCATCTTCCTTTCTCCTTATCTCATTCTCTCTACCGGTTTCTCACTTCTTTCTCTCAGCTCTCTCTCTCGCTCTCTCTCTTACACCACTCTAATAAGTTCAAGGGGCAGCATACTGCTTTTAAATCACACACCAATACTAGTTTATTTTCGAATGCATGTTTACAATATAGATATTTACATTATATACATATTTACATAATAATAATAATGTAACTTATAAAGTGCACATATCGATTCTAAAAGACTGCTCAAGGCGCTCTGTACAGTATCAAAATAATTATAGTTTATAAAATATTAAAATTACGCCATAATTATTAAATCTACGATATAATTATACAATATTATATCTACGACATAATTATACAATATTAAATCTACGACATAATTATACAATATTAAAACTACAACATAAACAAATGGTGCTTAAGTTTCTTCATAAATATTTCAATTGATTGTGATTTTCTTATTTGTAATGGTAAATTGTTCCATAATTTTGGTGCAATGTTAGCAAAAGCCCTGTCCCCCCATTCATCCCTTACATAATCAACATCGTCTCCACTGATCCATCTCATCATCAGGGCCGTAGCCAGAGTTTGATGTTTGGGGGGCACATACATGTAATTGATCGATGTCCTGGGGAGGGGTGTATGATCTTGGAAATTTGTTTTTGGGGAGCACGTGCCCCGTGCCCCCCGCCTTTGCTACGGGCCTGCTCATCATTAACATCACTCTCATCATCTCCATCCCTCACACCATCTTCATCCCTCTCATCATCTCCATCCCTCACACCATCTTCATCCCTCTCATCATCTCCACCTCTCTCATCATCTCCATCCCTATTACCAATCCCTCTCATCATCTCTATCCCTCACATTGTCTCCATCGCTCTCATCATCTCCATCACTCTCATCATCACTTATTCTATATCATTCTCGGCTTGCTACTGCTGCCTGTACTCTGTAGCCAGTGTCTTAGATCCTTATGTAATACCTTTTGTTCAGGGATCCTATTGTTCAGGGATCCTATGTTCAAGGGGACCCCCTGAACAATAGGTATTATGTAAAGATCTCTGCCTGTAGCTAGGGTCAATGGCAGGCCACGTTCAGAGTAAGCTTCTTTTGTATGTGACAGGAAGTGTGCTATTAAGTCTTGACTGTAGCTCGATCTCCATACATGTAGCTCAATGCAATGTTGTAAAGGGTAATTTACAAAAAAGGAAAGCCCAAAAATGGAAAGCCAAAGTAATGATGATCATGACATAAAAGGGGAAGGGGCACTTTTACAAATTAATAGGGGCACTCGTCAAAGTAAAAGGGAAACCTTTTCCTATATACAAAGAGACACTTCTTACAAAGTTGAAAGGGCACTTGTTCGATGGCGATGTTGGCTTTTTCGTGTTGGTTATAATACGCACAAACAGCTGGCCTGTGTATTGTTATTATTAATTAATTAATTAACTATGGCTAAATTTCACACATTTTGGGGTATAAAATTACCTTCATAGCAGTTTTAGGTCCTAAAAGCACTAAAAATGTCATAAATAAGAATAAGAGCAATAACCATGCACTTTGAAGGCATTTGTGGTCTTAAACAAGAACTCAACTTTCCCAACTTTTAATACCAAATTTGTGAAGGTCCAAACATTTTGAAAATGTGATGGTCATGTCCACCTTATCATGGATTGCCCATTTGTGATATAAAAATACCAGATTATCCAACAAGTTTCATCGATGGATTTATTTGAACAATAGAGCAAAGCAGTCATTGCGTGGCCATACAGGCCCAGAATTATGGAATATTTTGAAATTGAGTGATTTTAATATTTAGTTTAACAATATTTTCGCTGAAATTGAGCGGTTTTAATATTCAGTTTAACAATATTTTAAAAGACATTAGAACATAAAAGTGTTAGTTTAGTTTTATTTTATATACATTTATATAGAGAATCTAGTTTTCCACTTATGATTTTACTTCTTTTTCTTTTTGTTGTAGTTGTAAAGTCTATATATTTTTGTTTTGTTCTTGAATGTCTTTAATATATATAAATATTACAGCAATGGTACTAATTATTCTTTCTTAAATACAATATTTATTATTAGAATATCTACGGTATGTGTAATTTTACAATCCTACATTGAGCTTTCCATACACATACCTTTTTCCAATCATTTATCTTATAAAATAGAAAATCTATTCTACCCCTACTTTATATTCTTGTACTATCAGTATTTTAAATCCGTATTTATGACCGTTTATCTAATGTCTTACGTTAAGTTTTTTTGTTTTTGTTCATATCCTTTTACTTACTTTGTTACTGTTTGAATGAATTGGAAATAAAGACTGAATTGAATTGAAATTTGAATTGAACCTGGCTTGAGACTCTTTATTTGCAGTCCTGGCACTGAGAATTTTGACCAATAGGCAACAGTGGCGGATCCAGGAAATTCTTAACGGGGGGCACAAAATTGCATGGGGTGAAATATATGAAAACGATGGAGCAGGCGTCGGCGGCGAGGAGCGGAGCAACCAAGCGGGGTGGGTCTGGGAGGGTCCGCCCCTGGGCAATATCAATTCGTCACAATGATTTGAACGGAACGCTGATCCTTATGATCCGGCAAGAAATGTCAGTCCCGGCCGGCAGCACCACCCCTGGCAAAACATCGGCATTAGGCCTAGGGCTAGGGCCTACATCTATGAATAGTATGAGTATGAGAATGAATATAACAGGCATGGTAATTGAGGAGGAGTATCGAGACAGATTGGATGGGGTCCGACTCATAATGCCTAATGGCGTTTTTTTTTCTTCCTCTTATCATCTCCATCCCTCACATTGTCTCCATCCCTCTCATCATCTTCATCCCTTACATCATAAACATCATCTCCATCCCTCTCACCATCTCCATCCCTCTCATCATCTCCATCCCTCAATCATCTCCATCCCTCCCATCATCTTCATCCCTTACACCGTCTCCATCCCTCACCAATCCCTCTCATCATCTCCATCCCTCTCATCAACAGCGTCTTCATCCCTCTCATCTCCATCCCTTACATCATCAACATTGTCTCCATCCCTCTCATCATCTCCATCCTTCACACCCTCTCATCATCTCCATCCCTGATGATGAGAGGGATGGAGACGATGTTTATGATGTAAGGGATGGAGATGATGAGAGGAATGAAGATGCTGTTGATGATGAGAGGGATGGAGATGATGAGAGGGATGAGACGATGTTTATGATGTAAGGGATGGAGATGATGAGAGGATGAAGACGCTGTTGATGATAAGAGGGATGGAGATGATGAGAGGGATGAAGACGCTGTTGATGATAAGAGGGATGGAGATGATGAGAGGGATGAAGACGCTGTTGATGATGTAAGGGATGGAGGTGATGAGAGGGATGAAGACGCTGTTGATGATAAGAGGGATGGAGATGATGAGAGGAATGGAGACGATGGGAGGGATGGAGATGATGAGAGGGATGAAGACGCTGTTGATGATGTAAGGGATGGAGGTGATGAGAGGGATGAAGACGCTGTTGATAATAAGAGGGATGGAGATGATGAGAGGGATGAAGACGCTGTTGATGATGGGAAGGATGGAGAAGATGGGAGGGATGGAGATGATGTTGACATTGTAACATGCAGAAACCGGTACAGATGACACGCCACACCATTCCTTGTGTTGTGGTACGGGTACGTTTTATTTCATATGCAAGTTACAAGGCAAAAAAAACCTGCATTAATAAACAAAGTTAAAACAAATAAATAACAATGAGGACATGTTTGAAAAAACACACATAATAGCAATAAACATATTATTTGTTTATGACTCCAAGATACAATAGAATTCAAAATCCTTCTCCTCACATGGAAGGCTGTACACGGAGTAGCACCAAACTATTTACAAAACCTTGTTATGCCTTATACACCAGCCCGTACTCCCGTAGTCTAAGATCATCACACCAGCATCTTCTTAAGATCCCAAAGACACGAGTAGCCTGTGGTGAAAGGGCATTTTCATCTGCAGCACCTTGTCTTTGGAATAATTTACCATTTAATTTGAGAATCATAACTTCCTTAGAGACCTTTAAATCCAAGCAGAAATCTTATCTTTTTTAACAATACCTGTACTTGGCATTATGACACTCATCCAAACTTTCTCGTCCAAACTTTCTCATTCTTTCTATTTTTCTTGTGCGCCTCGGAACAGCATTGTCTAGATAGACAGCGCTATACAAATGCCTATTATTATTATCATTATTATTACAAATTCCAACAATATGACGTCAAGCAGGCTCATAATAACAAATGATAAACAGGTGTAATCGTGTATTATGACACGCTGTGATAGGCAATTTTTTTATTTTTTATTTATTATTTATTTATAGTATACATATTTATACAGGTACACAATCAGATATAAATCTGTTAACCCCCGGCCCAACCCCCCCCCCCCCAAAAAAAAAAAAAAAAAAATAAATAGATTTTGCTCATAGATCTTTGCCTCTGTTGCTGATTACATACCCCGAGATGGATGGGAGGAGGGGGCAGCTGCGTTATATACAAAAATTAAAATTACACCGCAATTTTTTTTCAACGAAGTCTTCATAGAAATTTGAAGAACGGTTAGTTTACCAAAGGTCCGGGAGACTGAAGGCTTGCGAGACTGAAGATCCCCATGCCCGCCCATGAACCGGCACGTCATTGCAATATCATGTCTGAATTGCTTTGCTTTGTATCTCTTTGATTCCCAGAAAAAGGGAACAAAAAGGAGAAAATATATTTTTTTTGGGGGGGGGAGGTGGTGGGGCTGCATTATTTATACAAAAACTTGAAACCAACACCTTCTTTTAGTACAATTTTTTTGAGGCAGCCCTCCAAAAAAAAGAAGGCGATTCGTCAGTTCACTTCTCTGCTTACAGTACTAGGCTAGGCCCTAACGTTAGATATAGCTATTTATTAAGTCTTTAACTTTTAAGAGTAATTAAAATATGATTATCTGATTATGAAAAAAGAAAAATTCCATTCCTTCATTAATCTCAATAATCGGATATTCTACTCTGAATGACTAATCTAGTATTAGTAGTCTAGGTCTAGTTTACTCACTAAATCAAATTGGATATTCTACTCTGAATGACTTATGATAATACAGTAGATATAGATCTATTTTGATTAGTTATACTCACGTCACTCGATCAAATAGGCCAGTTTCGTAATGTATTCACAGACCTTTAAATCGCATTACGTAATCGGAGGGTTGGTCAAACAAAGAAGTCGCGGTGCATAGCAGCCTACACTGTGTGTGCGTACAATACTGTGTTTGCTATGTTCGAGGTGTGATTGTATTGTCTGCTTTCGCTATTTTGAGAGAGAGAAGAAAAAGGAGGCAGTTTCAAACTTGAATAATACATATCTTTGAGATGTGATTTTTTTCTTCATACATTTGATCTTTAAAATCGCTGAGTTTTAGGCAAGAATAAGGGGAAAGCATAATTGCTGTTACGGAACGTGCACTCTTACAGCCAAACCTGTTCGGCCAAGTCCTCGGTACAAGCAACACACGATACCCCCTCAAAAAAATGAACGGAGGTCGATGATACATGCGACATTAATTGGCTTGAAAGCCAGTGATGAAACAGAAGGCGAAGAACCAACATATCAGTTCGCCGATATCGGTAATTTCCATTCAATTTTGCATTACCTTAGCTTGAAACTGAGTACAAATTTGGACGTAGAAATCAAAATGAAGCAGAGATGAACTATTTCCCACCCGTTCGCACACACAGTCACCTCTGCTTGCAGAAGAACGTGCGTGCGCGCGCGTACCACGTGTACGTGTACGTGTAGGCACGATTCAATCCTGATTCAATAGACCATTTCATAATGAAACAAAATTATTTTATGGATTAAAAAATGTTTGTGAAACGCCTCGATACGAACCATTTCAAGGCGGCCGAGAAACGGATAACGAAAAGCATGCACAGTGAACACAGAATCAATAATATTAACACTAGTAACGAGAAATAATGATGACACTATACCCAGCTAACACAAAACGTTATCATAACATTTTCAAAAGGTCTTACAAATGTCTTGAAAACAACATTTGTTAAAACTGTCATTATAACATTTATAAAACATTATTGATATTATGTTTAACATTATAAAAACATTTTAGTAATGTACCATGTCCGATGATTTTCGGGTAATGTTTTAAAAACATCTTTTAAACATTATTGTAAAATGTTTTAAAAATATCTTACAAACGGCCGACATTTTATGTTTTTATAATATAATAAGAATGTTTTGAAGGAAGCAAAGAAACGTTTTCCCAACATCTTTTAAATGTTATTGATATGATATAAAAAGAACATTTTAAAAATGTTGTTAAAATATTGTAACCCTTACATTTAGACGTTGTACAAACGTCACAAAAATACATTTTAAATACGTTTTTATTAAAACATTTAAAAAAACATTTTTGAATGTTTTTCTAAATGTTTAAAAAAGATCTTACAAACATTTCACATGTAATGTTTTCGTAATATCATAAAAATGTTTTCAAAAAGGAAAGAAATGTTTTTCTTACATGTTTTAAATGTTATAGATATGATATTAAAAAAAACATTTTAAAAATGTTGTTAAAATATTGTATTCTTAACATTGAAACGTTTTACAAATGTCACAAGAATACATTTTAAATACATTTTTATCAAAACAATTAAAATAACATTTTTTGAACGTTTTTCAAAATGTTTTAAAAAGATCTTACAAACATTCCAGATGTAATGTTTTCGTAATATCGTAAAAATGTTTCAAAGAATAAAAGAAACATTTTTCAAACATCTTTTAAATGTTATTAATATGATATAAACAGAACATTTTAAAAATGTTGTTAAAATATTGTAACCCTTACATTTAGACGTTGTACAAACGTCACAAAAATACATTTTAAATACGTTTTTATTAAAACATTTAAAAAACATTTTTGAATGTTTTTCTAAATGTTTAAAAAAGATCTTACAAACATTTCACATGTAATGTTTTCGTAATATCATAATAATGTTTTCAAAAAGGAAAGAAATGTTTTTCTTACATGTTTTAAATGTTATTGATATGATATTTAAAAAAACATTTTAAAAATGTTGTTAAAATATTGTATTCTTAACATTGAAACGTTTTACAAATGTCACAAGAATACATTTTAAATACATTTTTATCAAAACAATTAAAATAACATTTTTGAACGTTTTTCAAAATGTTTTAAAAGATCTTACAAACATTCCAGATGTAATGTTTTCGTAATATCGTAAAAATGTTTCAAAGAATAAAAGAAACGTTTTTCAAACATCTTTCAAATGTTATTAATATGATATAAACAGAACATTTTAAAAATGTTGTTAAAATATTGTAACCCTTACATTTAGACGTTGTACAAACGTCACAAAAATACATTTTAAATACGTTTTTATTAAAACATTTAAAAAACATTTTTGAATGTTTTTCTAAATGTTTAAAAAAGATCTTACAAACATTTCACATGTAATGTTTTCGTAATATCATAATAATGTTTTCAAAAAGGAAAGAAATGTTTTTCTTACATGTTTTAAATGTTATTGATATGATATTTAAAAAAACATTTTAAAAATGTTGTTAAAATATTGTATTCTTAACATTGAAACGTTTTACAAATGTCACAAGAATACATTTTAAATACATTTTTATCAAAACAATTAAAATAACATTTTTTGAACGTTTTTCAAAATGTTTTAAAAGATCTTACAAACATTCCAGATGTAATGTTTTCGTAATATCGTAAAAATGTTTCAAAGAATAAAAGAAACGTTTTCAAACATCTTTTAAATGTTATTAATATGATATAAACAGAACATTTTAAAAATGTTGTTAAAATATTGTAACCCTTACATTTAGACGTTGTACAAACGTCACAAAAATACATTTTAAATACGTTTTTATTAAAACATTTAAAAAACATTTTTGAATGTTTTTCTAAATGTTTAAAAAAGATCTTACAAACATTTCACATGTAATGTTTTCGTAATATCATAATAATGTTTTCAAAAAGAAAAAAATGTTTTTCTTACATGTTTTAAATGTTATAGATATGATATTTAAAAAAACATTTTAAAAATGTTGTTAAAATATTGTATTCTTAACATTGAAACGTTTTACAAATGTCACAAGAATACATTTTAAATACATTTTTATCACAACAATTAAAATAACATTTTTGAACGTTTTTCAAAATGTTTTAAAAAGATCTTACAAACATTCCAGATGTAATGTTTTCGTAATATCGTAAAATGTTTCAAAGAATAAAAGAAACGTTTTCAAACATCTTTTAAATGTTATTAATATGATATAAACAGAACATTTTAAAATGTTGTTAAAATATTGTAACCCTTACATTTAGACGTTGTACAAACGTCACAAAAATACATTTTAAATACGTTTTTATTAAAACATTAAAAAAACATTTTTGAATGTTTTTCTAAATGTTTAAAAGATCTTACAAACATTTCACATGTAATGTTTTCGTAATATCATAATAATGTTTTCAAAAAGGAAAGAAATGTTTTTCTTACATGTTTTAAATGTTATTGATATGATATTTAAAAAAACATTTTAAAAATGTTGTTAAAATATTGTATTCTTAACATTGAAACGTTTTACAAATGTCACAAGAATACATTTTAAATACGTTTTTATCAAAACAATTAAAATAACATTTTTGAACGTTTTTCAAAATGTTTTAAAAGATCTTACAAACATTCCAGATGTAATGTTTTCGTAATATCGTAAAAATGTTTCAAAGAATAAAAGAAACGTTTTTCAAACATCTTTCAAATGTTATTAATATGATATAAACAGAACATTTTAAAAATGTTGTTAAAATATTGTAACCCTTACATTTAGACGTTGTACAAACGTCACAAAAATACATTTTAAATACGTTTTTATTAAAACATTTAAAAAACATTTTTGAATGTTTTTCTAAATGTTTAAAAAAGATCTTACAAACATTTCACATGTAATGTTTTCGTAATATCATAATAATGTTTTCAAAAAGGAAAGAAATGTTTTTCTTACATGTTTTAAATGTTATTGATATGATATTTAAAAAAACATTTTAAAAATGTTGTTAAAATATTGTAGTCTGTACATTGAAACGTGTTACAAATGTCACAAGAATACGTTTTAAATACGTTTTTATCAAAACAATTAAAATATCATTTTTTGAACGTTTTTCAAAATGTTTTAAAATATCTCACAAACATTCCAGATGTAATGTTTTCGTTATATTGTAATAATGTTTCAAAGAAGAAAAGAAACTTTTTCAAACATCTTTTAAATGTTATTGATATAATATAAACATAACATTTCAAGAATGTTGTTTAAATATTGTAATCTTTACATGAAACGTTTTACAAACGTCACAAAAATACATTTTAAATACGTTTTTATCAAAACAATTAAAAAACATTTTTGAACGTTTTCAAAATGTTTAACAAATATCTCACAAACATTCCAGATGTAATGTTTTCTTAATATCATAATAATGTTTTCAAAGAAGAAAATAAACGTTTTCCAACATCTTTTAAATGTTTTTAATATGATATAAACTTAAAATTTTAAGAATGTGGTTAAATTATTGTAATGTTTACATTAAAACGTTTTACAAATGTCACAAGAACACATTTTAGATACGTTTTTATCAAAACGATTAAAAAACATTTTTGAACGTTTTTCAAAATGTTTTAAAATATCTCACAAACATTCCAGATGTAATGTTTTCGTAATATCGTACAAATGTTTCAAAGAAGAAAAGAAACGTTTTTCAACATCTTTTAAATGTTATTGATATGATATAAACAGAACATTTTAAGAATGTTGTTTAAATATTGTAATCTTTACATTGAAACATTTTACAAATGTCACAAGAAAACGTTTTAAATACGTTTTTATCAAAACAATTAAAATAACATTTTTGAACGTTTTTCAAAATGTTTTAAAATATCTCACAAACATTCCAGATGTAATGTTTTCGTAATATCATAATAATGTTTCAAAGAAGAAAAGAAACGTTTTTCCAACATCTTTTAAATGTTATTGATATGATATAAACAGAACATTTTAAGAATGTTGTTTAAATATTGTAATCTTTACATTGAAACGTGTTACAAATGTCACAAGAATACGTTTTAAATACGTTTTTATCAAAACAATTAAAATATCATTTTTTGAACGTTTTTCAAAATGTTTTAAAATATCTCACAAACATTCCAGATGTAATGTTTTCGTTATATTGTAATAATGTTTCAAAGAAGAAAAGAAACGTTTTCCAACATCTTTTAAATGTTATTGATATGATATAAACAGAACATTTTAAGAATGTTGTTTAAATATTGTAATCTTTACATTGAAACATTTTACAAATGCCACAAGAAAACGTTTTAAATACGTTTTTATCAAAACAATTAAAATAACATTTTTGAACGTTTTCTAAATGTTCAAAAAAGATCTCACAAACATTCCAGATGTAATGTTTTTGTAATATCATAATAATGTTTTCAAAGAAGAAAAGAAACGTGTTTCCAACATCTTTAAAATGTTATAGATATGATATAAACAGAACATTTTTTAAAATGTTGTTAAAATATTGTAGTCTTTACATTGAAACGTGTTACAAATGTCACAAGAATACGTTTTAAATACGTTTTTATCAAAACAATTAAAATATAATTTTTGAACGTTTTTCAAAATGTTTTAAAATATCTCACAAACATTCCAGATGTAATGTTTTCGTTATATTGTAATAATGTTTCAAAGAAGAAAAGAAACGTTTTTCCAACATCTTTTAAATGTTATTGATATGATATAAACAGAACATTTTAAGAATGTTGTTAAAATATTGTAATCTTTACATTGAAACATTTTACAAATGCCACAAGAAAACGTTTTAAATACGTTTTTATCAAAACGATTAAAATAACATTTTTTGAACGTTTTTCTAAATGTTTAAAAAAGATCTCACAAACATTCCAGATGTAATGTTTTCGTAATATCATAATAATGTTTTCAAAGAAGAAAAGAAATGTGTTTCCAACATCTTTAAAATGTTATAGATATGATATAAACAGAACATTTTTTAAAATGTTGTTAAAATATTGTAGTCTTTACATTGAAACGTGTTACAAATGTCACAAGAATACGTTTTAAATACGTTTTCATCAAAACAATTAAAATAACATTTTTTGAACGTTTTCAAAATGTTTTAAAATATCTCACAAACATTCCAGATGTAATGTTTTCGTTATATCGTAATAATGTTTCAAAGAAGAAAAGAAACGTTTATCCAACATCTTTTAAATGTTATTGATATGATATAAACATAACATTTTAAGAATGTTGTTAAAATATTTTAATCTTTACATTTTGACTTTATACAATAGTCATTAAAAATCATTTCAGAAACAATTTATCAAAACAATTTAAAAAATTTTTGAACGTTTTTCAAAATGTTTAAAAAAGATCTTACAAACAGTCGACATGTAATGTTTTCGTAATATTATAATAATGTTTTCAAAGAAGAAAGGAAACGTTTTTCTCACATGTTTTAAATGTTATATAGATATGATATTAAAAAAAACATTTTAAAAATGTATTGTAGTCTTTACATTGAAACGTTTTACAAATGCCACAAGAATACGTTTTAAATACGTTTTTATCAAAACAATTAAAATAACATTTTTAACGTTATTCAAAATGTTTTAAAGATCTTACAAACATTTCAGATGTAATGTTTTCGTAATATCGTTATAATGTTTCAAAGAAGAAAAGAAACGTTTTCAAACATCTTTTAAATGTTATTGATATGATATTAAAAAACATTTTAAAAATGTTGTTAAAATATTGTAGTCTTTACATTGAAACATTTTACAAATGTCACAAGAATACGTTTTAAATACTTTTTATCAAAACAATTAAAATAACATTTTTGAACGTTTTCAAAATGTTCAAAAAGATCTCACAAACATTCCAGATGTAATGTTTTCGTAATATCATAATAATGTTTTCAAAGAAGAAAAGAAACGTTTTCCAACATCTTTTAAATGTAATAGATATGATTAAAAAATTAAAAAACATTTTAAAAATGTCGTTAAAATATTGTAGTCTTTACATTCAAACGTTTTACAAATGTCATAAAAAACATTTCAGAAACAATTTTATCAAAACAATTTAAAAAACATTTTTTGAACGTTTTCCTAATGTTTAAAAAGATCTCACAAACATTTCAGATGTAATGTTTTCGTAATATCATAAAAAGGTTTTAAAGAAGAAAAGAAACGTTTTCCAACATCTTTTAAATGTTATATATATGATATTAAAAAAACATTTTAAAAATGTTGTTAAAATATTGTATTCTTAACATTGAAACGTTTTACAAATGTCACAAGAATACATTTTAAATACATTTTATCACAACAATTAAAATAACATTTTTTGAACGTTTTCAAAATGTTTTAAAAGATCTTACAAACATTCCACATTTTATGTTTTCTTTATATCGCAAGGAAACATTTTCCCCACATCTTTTAATGCTATACAAACGATATAAAAGAACATTTTAAAGATATTTTTAAAATATTGTAATACTTAAACATTGTACAGAAGTCATAAAATTTAGTTTCAAATATGTTTAAACATAGGCCTACTATCATTTAACCATTTAAACAAATGATAATTAAAGTAATAAAGTCAATAATAAAAACATAACATTAATAGCGGTTCCCACCAAACATACGTACGAAGGTGAAAACAAATAAACAATTTTTTTGTCCATTGACGTAGTGTACACTTTGATATCTTCACCCCCTCCCGAATCGGCAGTATTTTCCCTGCCCCCAAGCTTTGTTTTTATCAACTTTTACGTATGAAACGACTAAAATTAACATGCAACATTTCTCAGTGAAATAATCGATTTTTCGTAACCCGGATATATAGACTTCTACAGGGGCGGATCCAGTAAAGGGGCAAATCTCGAGTAAATATTTAGCGGCGAATCAGGGGTAGGGAGGGAAGGGAGCACTTTTAAAAAAATTTTGGGCTCAACGGGGGAGGGAGGAGAGGGCACTACTTTTTCTTCTCAACATCTCCCCTGCTTATTAGCCGGCTGGCTAATTCGCCGCTATATATTTTTCAAGATAAGGACCCCCTTCCCTTTGCAGGCGGCTGGCTAATTCGCCGCTAAATATTTTCTCAAGATTTGGCCCCCTTTTGCGGCCGCCTGGATCTGCCCCTGTCAGTGGCGGATCCAGGGAGGGCCTCTAGAAAAAAACAAGTAAAAACACCTTTTTGTAAAAAAAGAAGATTGCCCCCCCTTGCGCTCAAGGGGTGTTAAAAAAAAAAATTTTCGGAGGCAAACAAAAAAATTGTGCTCACCCCCACTTAGCGAAAAATCGACCAGCACTTTTTTTCATTTTCAAACCCCCTCCCCACTGAGCGGAAAATCGGCAGGCACGGTTTTCAAATTTTCGCACGAAGTGGGCCCCTTTCGGCCCCTCCCTTGCCGCCGGCTGGATCCGCCCCTGGCCCCTGTAGGAGGCTATATATCGAGGTTAGTTTATTTCACTAAGAAATGTTGCGTGTTTTAGTCGTTTCATTCGTATAAGTCAATAAAAACAAAGCTGGGGGGCTGAGAAAAATCCTGCGGAATTGGTGGGGGTGAAGAATGTCTGAAGAATGCCAGGGAGCGGCCAATTTTCATTTTTTGTTTTAAAAAGGTAAAATTAATGTTACCATCTCTTTTTTTACCTGTTTTTGGGGCCAGGGTGGGGCCGGGCCCATCGCCGCCCCTGTGGTCCGCGCCCGGCCTCCTACTCAACCTCTATCCTGCAAAACAATTGTCGTTTTTGAGATATTCAATTCATGGCTATATTTCTGGCATTTTTAATATTTATATTTTTGTTCTCTTTTCTTTAACAATTTTCATATTGTGTAATTTCTTTCAGTTTCTTTAATACTTCTATATAGTCTTGATGGGTTTTTTTGCGGGGAGGGTGGTCAGTCATTTATTGCATGTTTATTTCCGATCTGCATCTTTAATATAATCATCTTCATAATAGGCATTTGAGCTAGCACTCGATATTACGATCGTGTGTCACTGTATTTCTTTGAGTTCTTGGAGGGTCAGAAAGTTCGCAAAATATGACAATAAAGAAAACATGATAAACTACACTCTTATAGAGACGGCCCCTTCAAAACAATTCGACCTAAAACTGTTCAAAACCCAATTTTTAGCCAGCTAGGGAATAATGTTTCGATGGTTGCCCAATCACCATTACGTCGTTAATATGTTGTTTATTTTGAGAACATTCAGTCGCGTATTTAAAAGAATTTCCAAAGATTAATATTGATTTATGTCTTTTCGTGTTAATATACCAATAGGTTCAAAGATCGGATTCGGACAATTTACTGGCCCTCCTCAGACCTCAACTCTCCCTATAAATATAATTATATTGTAGAATTAAGATTTTTTTAAATTTGTCTACTTTAATTTGAATATTTGAAGTAAAAAGTATCTAATTAGCAAAAGAATTAGCTAACTACTCTATTGCTTTAATGACCTTGAACTGATCCAATAAGATGGAATTGTAACAATTTGTTTGTCTAATTCTCCAAGAGTTTTATATCACAACAAATGACAGCTATAGAAAGGAAGCTGTAACTCAAATACAAAAGTCTATACCGAGTCCTTCCAGACAATAAAACAACATCAGGAATAGTTACACGAATGAGAGGCAATTAAGTTAGTATACTTGGTAACAAAACTGACACATTCGATAACAAATGGATAAATTTTGAGAGGATTTTGATCGTTTAATGATATTATATTGAATTTCCCACATCATTTTCAGTCATGATGTTGCATTGTTGTTGTTGTTTTTAAAAAATCTATGTTCTGTATATCAGTACAGCTAGCTATATAGTATTATTATTATCATATTATTATTATCAATATGCTACGGTTTCAGTAATCGCTTATTATGGTTGATATTCGTTATTTATATCTTATTCTGAAGTATCATATGATATTCATTTGTACATGTATTCAAATATGTTATTCAGAGATTGATTTTCAATAAAAGGCCTGTCGGAGGGGTCGGAGGGTCCAAAAAATGGAAGAAGAAAAAGAAAGAAAAAACTGGAACTCAATTTGTGTTTGCTGCCATCTAGTGGTAGAGAGCGAAATATTTAATTTCAATTTCAAAATCCCGGCATGGCAAAAAATACAAGTACTGTACAACTCTCAACGGCGCTTTTCAATCATTACTTTGCCATTTCGCCAGATTTGTCTTCTTTTCAAACCCACAGTATGGGGAAACGGGAAAAGGTTAGATTAACACCAGGAAAGAAGAATTTTGAGAGTTTTCCAGAGCAAGAATTTAACAAAATGAGAAAGGATCGAACCAGGCCAGGCCAGAATTCACCAAGTTATAGGCCTACATAGATCTAGCTCAGACTAGAGTCAGACAGTGGTCCCACACATTCACTCATGTGTGGGAAAATAGTCGGTCTGAAGAAAACGACATCTTTCCATTGCACTGGACTGCTAGCTGCTGGAGCTACTTTGAAGATCATCATTTTGTCAAGGATGTGAGTAATAAAGTTCTATACTAAATTTTTATAGTAAATGATCTTACTTTAATAAATTTTGATTTTGATTCATGAAAAAATCCAAACCGATCGCATTTGAAATTGAATTTTGAAATTTGATGAAATCATGAAGATCGAAGACTAGATAGTAGATAGACTAGTATTAGTAGGCTAGATCTAGATAGAATAGACCTAGTAGTAGTAGTACTAGTAGTAGATTATTTATATCACTTATACTGTAGCTGTGATAGGCCTAGATCTAAAGCTGATCACTCCAGCTACTGAGCTAGATCCAGATCCAGCAAAGCATAGATGATAGATTAGAATCTAGTAGACTCTATTCAATACTAGTAATGCCTGGCATGGCATGGCATGCGTACAGTATTGACCTCTAGCGCTGCATGCATCGTCACGTGCTGAGCTGACAGGCATCAATTTAGTACACACGTTGTGTGCTAAAATCCTTCCCATACTCCATAGAGATTGCACGCAGCCCTATGCAAGTCTGTGCATTGCGATCTTGCAAAATTGGTCAATGTTTTTATTACCAAATCGAGATTCAAACCTTTATTCTTTGTGATCCTGAAGACTGAAGTAGGGTGTCTGAGCAATTTTCAAGTTTCCCTTTTGGTTTGTTTTTCACCATTATCAGGGTGTCTGAAGTTGATTTTCAATTTTCCCTTTTGGATCGTTTTCACCATTGTTCAATAATTTAAAAAATCATTCATTCAGAATAATACATTTCAAATTTCAAGACTCACCGATGTTTCTATCAAAAGATAAGCCCCCTCAAATAAAAGAAATATTCATGCTATTTTTGTCAGCATCGACGAAAAAGACTTACACGCAGAGTTATGTTGTGTTGCTAAATTTAGCAAAACAGCTGGATTGCGCACTATGAAGCGTACGTGTTGCTTAGCTGCATGCGCCTTTCGGCGAATGGCAATCCACGGTCCACACGCGGTCCGATGCATATTCATGTGCAGATTTTACGCGCTATCACCATGCGTTCGGCCTGTGCGGAGCCACGCCTCCCTACTTAGCTGATCTGAAAAATGGGAGGAAGGGTATTTTCAAACTGTAATTGTTTGTGATCCCTGGGGGCTAGCGAAAAATAAGCGTATGGATATATTCCTTACGACTAGGACTACTTATCGCCAGGGCGACATATCTCAAAAGTGGCAAATTTCGAGCTAGCCAGGAAACAATGTTTAAATAGCTGTTTTGACCAAGATATTTTTAGAATTTCGAGATAACGCCCCTTTGGAAATATGGGGATTAATCTGCTCTTTCATATGACACCTCATTTATTGAGTATCACCTTCAGGATCACAAAGAATAAAGGTTTGAATCTCGCTTTTGAAAAAAAAAACTTTGACCAATTTTGCATGATCGTGCAATGCACGTAGACTAACCCTGTAAGTTGGGGCTTTGATCGGATCGGAAGATCGGAGCGACACCCTCGCACCTTTGATCGGTATCTGCGAAAAATATTGGCAAAAAAAATCAGCAGATTTTATTTATTTATTTTTTTTTTTTAATGCCGAAAATTTTCAAGTTTTGGGCTATCAAATGCTTTTAAAAATGCATAGCTGGGATTATTTTGTCATTTAGAGTTGTTGTAGACCATGTTTATTGATACTAAGTGCCTTTTCATGACTTTGAAATTGATAAAATAGAGGCAAAACATGCGAGCCGCCATCTTGGATTTTAATGACAATGGACAAAAATGCGTGCCTACATTATAATCCAAGATGGCGGCTCGCATGTTTTGCCTGTTTTCTTAGACCAATACTATTCATTTCAAAGTCATGAAAAGGCACTAAAATGACTAAATATCAACAAACATGGTCCACAACAACTCCAAATGACAAAATAATCCCAGCTATGCATTTTTAAAAGCATTTGATAGCCCTTAACTTGAAAATTTTCGAATTTAATTTTCCGATCTCCGTGATCGGCCGATGATCGGCCCCCGATCCGATGATCGGTTACAGGGTTAACGTAGACTGCATAGGGATGCGTGCAATCTCTATGGGAAGAAGTTTAGCACTTAACATCGGGTGCGGGATCAGACACCCTACCATTATGGTTGGATAATTGAACAAATTATTCACTCAGAATAATACATTTCTAATTTGAAGACTCATCGATGTTTCTATCCAAGGATACAGTTCCCCCAAAAAAAAAAATCACAGAAATATTCATAATTTTTTGTCAGAATCAAAGAAAAGACGTACACGCAGAGTTATTTTGTTTTGCTACAGTAATTATAGCTAAACAGCTGCATTGTGCAATATGCAAGCGTATGCGTGTTGCTTAGCTGCATGCGTAACTTGAGCGCGATCGCAAGCCTCTCCTCCGGTGTCTTCCGTGTGCACGTTCCACACGTGGTGACTGTCGCGGTCTGAATGCATATGCATGTGCAGATTTTACGCGCTGTCACCATGGGTTCGGGCAGAGCGGAGCTCACGCCTCCCTATTTAGCTGATCCAAAAATAAGGGAAGGGTATTTTCAAACTGTTATCACTTTTGATCCCTTGGAGCCAGCAAAAAATAAGCACATGGATATTATCTAGCCCTGCATAAGCCTCGGGGGCACACTTCAGGAGAGTGGCAAATATCGCAGCTACGATGGGAACAATGTTTAAATCGCTGTTTTGATCAAGATATTTTTATAATTCGGAAATGAGCCCCTTTGGGAATTATGGAGAAAAACCTGCTCTTTCATATGAGATCATTTATTGAGTATCACCTTAGGATCACGAGCGATAAAGGTTTGAATCTAAATTTGGTAATAATAAAAACATTGACCAATTTTGCATGAGCGCGCAATGCACATAGACTGCATATGGGTGTGTGCAATCTCTATGGGAAGGATTTTAGCACACAAAACCGAGTGCACGATCAGACACTCTAGTTAAAGGCATCGTTTAAAGGTATAGACCAGTTTTGGAAACGCCCCTCTCAAAAAATGAAATGGAAGCTCTCATTACCAATCATGTGAAAGAATATGACTAATACGTGATGATACAAATTTTGCCGGGAAACCTCCTACTAATTGATATGTTTGGTAAATTATTATATCTATTGGGACCAAATAGATATCGCGCACGTGTCGGCGGTGTCGCGTAGTCCCATATACATCTTTCTGTGTACAGTGCTTGTAACTTTACCAAGACTTGGCCAAATTTCTTATCATTTTGATGATTCCAGAACCTTGCAGTGCACACCAAGACTTATGCTAGATGTTTTCTGATCGATCGTTGATCGTTTTCTGATCGATTCCACAACATTTCTTTCCCAATGCAATCGCATGACCAGAACTGGTCTTTATCTTTAATAAGGCTGCGACGAGTAATCGAATACTCGAATACTCGCACTGTTGACAGCTACTCGAGTACGATTTCTCGTACTCGAATACTCGGCCGCCATTTTTTTTTTTTTTTTCCCGTTCACCTGGCACTGTCCAGGCCGACGGTCACCCGTGCCAGAAGAGCACCGGCATGCTCCCGTGGGTAAAAATGTTTCCCAGCTCAATCATACACAGGGTGTCACTGTCAACTCACCACTCAGAAACTGGGACCAAATCTCTGGATTTCTGTTTGGACTCGGGAGGAATATGCCTGTCATCTTTAGTTTTAAAAATAACATTGTTTCAATTATTTGTCAAAATTCAAAAGCACAAATAGGCGCTTTCAACAGCAACTTGAAGTAAAATCGCGGGGTTTTCAGAGACAAACCTTCGTACTGTTGTAGTATGGTGTTGGCAAAAAAAAAAAAAATGAAAAATGAAAAAATTCAAAAAAATTCAAAAAAATTCAAAAAAAAACATGGCGTCCGAGTATTCGAGTATTCGCGAGCAAGGCTGGGAGTGTACTCGAGTACCTCATTACACGGTTATGCACAGCCCTAATCTTTAACAATGTTAAATCTGAGATGCATGGCCCTACGGCCCTATCAGTGTCTGTGATATGGTGTAATAATGAAGCCCTGAAAAAATTGCGCTCCAAAATGATCATGAAGCACCTCAAAAAAGTAACAATCTTTGAGTCATCGGTTTTACCATACTCATTTTCCCCAATAGACAGTAGTGTTATGAAAACCGTTAGGAAACGCAAAATTTGATTTTGATTTCCAATTATAAATTTCTTGATAATCAGACAGGCGATCGGCTTGTAAAAGTCATGGGGTTCCTTACTGACCTAAAGGTTCATAATTATCATTGCAGCATGAGCTAAATCCAGGATTTTGTTTCAGAATCTGAGACAAAGTTACCCAATCCCTTTAAAGATACTATGTCCCTTTTGCAGCCAACATCAAATTATGTAGAACTTTGCAGGAATTATGAATATGTCATGTACAGTATGTCCTATCTGTGAAATTTAAACGTTAGCAGTGTCCTAATATTCAAATTATGCAAGGAAACCCGTTTACTTGCTAGATTTCACTGTCAGACACTATTGAGTGACTGACTGGCTTTTTTCTCATCTTTGGTAATCACATACATAAAATGAGCTGTAAAGGGTACATGAGCATTTGTCTACATCAATAACCCACTTCTTATAATGGCCAAAATTAAACTGAATGAATCTTTGCGGAGCATAAAAGGTACGACCATTCGGTACAATGGTCTGAAAAATCAGACTATTACTTACTGGCTCTAATATAGCTCCTAAGTCGATTCGACAACTAATAGTTGCTATTTTCCCACTTAAAGACATTTTCAAGCCCCCTTTTTTAGGGAAGTTCTAAATTAGTATTGTCTTTCAAATGCCATTGGAATTTAACCTTTTAATTTTTTTGCCCTGCAAATGGGATATACACTGTAGTACCTTTAAGGCTTTACATTGGAGGTGAAAAATCAAACATGAATCTAATAAGAGTAATACTAGCCTTCTGAGGCCTAAAAAAGTAAGAGAGAATGGGATTACTACTTTAGTTTTACTAGTTGAGTAGTTCACAGATCCTTCTCCCCTAGACCGAAATTTCTGTCTCTTTCGTTCGTTAGCCTCTTATTTGGGTAGAGTCGGCTCCTCTTTAGAGACAGAAGCCAGCCATAGGGTCTCTCAGAGGGAACTGATGTATATAAGCCTAGGCCTAATAAATAGCATCGGATATGAATCCGCTGAAATGACATTTTAGTCCAAAGTTGGGTGGCACTTTTGGTGGGACTTTCGTGACTTCGTCCCACCAACTTCTGTCAGGACTCAGAGA
>CP137666.1:30480877-30521869 GCA_037976565.1 Mesocentrotus franciscanus
TTATGAAACTATTTGGGGGCTCCAAAAAGACACCCCCGCCCCCACACCCTTAAATTGAAATTTTTAATTGCCGGGGGCTCCTAGCCTAATATCATTTAGTATGTATTAAGCAGTGTCTTGGACCATTTGAAGAGAGAAACAAACAATCAAATCATCCCTGGTAATCCAATCACAATGTAGGGGTATAAAGGCCTACCAATGTCTAAAAATTGTATATTCTCGCTTTGAGGTTTCCCTTTGTAGGTGCCCTTTTTCCAAAAAATGCCCTTTTCGTTAGTGCTCCCCCACTTTGAAAGACGCTCCGCCGCTTCTGAGTACTAGTATACTATTATACACACATTCCACCTTCTGAACATTGAACATGTGAATATGGATTACAGAAGATATAATCATTGGGTTTGTTATTAAAATGACAATTTCCCCACGATGCTCGTGACAAAAAAAAAGCTTCGTAGTTTTAGGATGAAACAAAATCAGATAGTGATTTTAGAAGAAAAAAAAAGGGTTTATTAACAATTAATGTCAGACTGGAAACAAAACAATAGAGTAACTTTTACACATATAGAATACAATGGACTCGCTCAAAACTATGAACATGAATTACTTTTGCAACCAAGTAACATAATATCAAAATGGTGTAAAAATGTTTCCGTTACCATGCATATATATCTGCATAACTACGATCATCGCAGTTGAAAAGAAAGATTCTAAGCTCGAAAAAGGAAAAATAGTTTGTAAAAGATAGAGAGAAAAAAGTGAGAGAGAGAGAGTGTGTGTGTGTGTGTGCGTGTGTATGCTTTAAAAATACTAGAAAGTGTTCAAGAGATAAAGGGAACAACAGTGAGGGTGTGTGTGTGTATGTGTGTGTTTTGTAAATGTATACTATCGTGTGACAAGGAAAACTCAAAAGTTATAAATCAGAAAAAGGACAGATTAGAGAGGAAGAGAATGGGTACAACTACGAGAAATACATAGAGGGGGTAGACAGAGAAAGAGGGTTAAAACGGAAAGGTGGAAACAAAATTTGAAGGAGGTTATGACGGAGATTTATGGGTGCTCTAAGACATGATACGTGACGTCACTGAAATGTTACGCAACAAGTGGTCGATAAATTGAAAGCTGATCAAGAGGTTGGGGGCATTATCGTCTTCAAAGTCCAGCGTTCGATGAGTCACGTCGCCCACTCACTACAGTATACTACAATATCAAAATAGTTCGAGGCACAATGAAAAGCTGTATTGTCATGGCAATGACAGGGTCAAATACAATAAATTATCTCTTTATTACCTTTAGTAGTAGTAGGAGTAGTCGTAGTAATAGTCGATTTTAATTTTTTCCACTTAATGTAAAAAAATGACAAGATTATCACAATAATAAACGTAATGATATAACTGGAAAATTAGCATAGAAAGATCTTTGACATTGTTTTTGTGTGTCTTGTAATGCGAAATTATTTAGTTACAGGAAATTTAAAAAAAACGAACCTACTTGGAAGCTATGATTGGTAGGTGTAGGTTCGCACAAGAATAATTTAAATTGTATACACTTACTTTAAAACGGAGTCAAAGAAACATGACGGACACAAAAAACGAAACGAAAACAATTAAGAACAGAGGCAGGATGACAAGAAGAGGATGGTAGGTGAAGAAAATAAGGGTGAGAGAGTGACAAACAGGGAAAGAGGGAAAACGGCACTGAGAAAGAGAATAAGAAGAAAAGAGAGAGAGGGAGAGAGAGAGAGCGAGAGAGTAGTATGATATGGAGACAAATCATACACGAGTCACAATTTTTTATGTGAAACAATGGCCAGTCCGGCCAAATACGAATTTAATATTTTTGTTAAACATATTTGAGAGAACTTGAGGCAATTTATTTTTCTGAAGTGTGAACGTAAATATACCAAGGTTTTAAGCAAATAAGTCGTGTATTTTAAAAACATTATTTGCGTGAAAGAGTTCATGAGTATGAGCGCGGTAATTGGTGTGACATATGATTCGCATTGCTTTCTTTTGTAAAAGTAAAATTCTATCTAGTTGAGTATTTCCATAGGTGCCCCACGCATGGATTCCATAATGCAAGTAAGGAAGTATTAAAGTTGAGTACAAATTAAGCACTATACGAGATGAAAAAATACAATTCAACCTTGTTCAAAATACCAATATTTCTAGAGATTATTTTACAAACGTTATCAACATGCAGCTTCCATGAATGTTTATCATCTACTATTATTCCTAGAAAATTCTTAGAAGAGACTTTTTGTATGATAGTATTATCAAGGACAATATTTCCTGGTAAGTGATCAATAATATTACTGTAGAGCATATAATTTTTTTTTGTTGTAAATTCAATGACAATGAATTTGCCTTGATCCAGTCAGCAACTACTATTAATCAAGAGTTAAAGAGAAGGTTGAGTTCTAGGAAGAGGTGAAAAATAATTTGTGAGCGTTATCATTGTATTATGCAAGTGTGGAAGAACATCAGAGAAAAAATGTTCCCTGAAAAGCATGGCTCTTCAAATGCCTGAATATTCTAAAATATGGCATGAAACATCATAAAAATCGGGACAGATTTTTATGCCACATGCTCGTGTAGTCCCATATACATCTTTCTGTGTACAGTGCTTGTAACTTTACCAAGACTGGGCCCAATTTCTTATCATTTTGATGATTCCAGAACCTTGCAGTACACACCAATACTTATATGCTAGATGATCAACCTTTTCTGATCGATTCCTCAACGTTTCTTTCACAATGCAATGGCATGACCAGAACTCAACTTTATCTTTAATCGTTCTCAGTAAAATTTCTGGGTCTTGATGAGAAAAGAAAATGTTAGAGTCGTCATCAAACAAAACGAAAGGCAAGGTTGTTGAGGACATTTAAAAATCATTAATATATGCAATAAAAAGTAATGGACCTAAAACAGAACCTTGAGGCCACCACATTCAATGGTCTTTAGAGAAGAATGTGCATCGTCTATGAGTACGTATCGATTTCTAATGTGGAGGTAGCTCTTAAATCACTTCAAGGCTATTCCTCTGATTCCGTAGTTTGTAAAGAAGTATTTCGTGATTTATCGTGTCAAAGGCCTTCGAGAAATCAAAGAAAAACCTCACCGTATCATCGAAATTGTCCATAGAGTGAGCCACTTTATTTACTAGAGTAAAAATGGCATGGAGAGTTCTGTGCTTTTCACGGAAGCCAAACTGTGACTGATAGAAAATATTACTAGGAAATAAGAATTTTACAGTACGAACACATACAATTTTTTTAGGAACTTTAGATAAAGCCATCAGCAAGGAAAGAGATCTGTAGTTTCCCAACTCTAACGAATCTCCTTTCTTGAAGACTGGAACAACTTTGGCCTATTTCATCAATTGTGGCACCACCCCAGATGTAAGTGATAGATTGGAAATATGGACTAAAGTTTGGACACAATTAAGGGTAATTTTTTTCAAGAGATAATTGCTTATTTCATCATGTTCAGAACTCCGCTTATTCTTCAACTCGTTAATTATGTCTACAATTTCACTTTTAATAATTGGTGTAAAATATATAGAAAGGATTTTGGGCTCGAAGAAAGTCAGTGAACTGCTCATTTAAGACCGGTATCTTTTGGGCAAGGTTAAGACCAATATTTAAAAAATAGTCATTAAAATATTCCGGAATTAGTTGGGTATTATCAATAAATTCATTATTGACTTTAATCTTTGTAATTGTGGAAGTATTGCTTTTTCCGTATATAACAGTTGTGATAACCTTCCAAGTATTTCAGGTCATTTCTATACAGTTCAAACTGCTCACACAAATATATTTCTTAGGTTTCCTCAATGAAGTAACCAACATGTTCATATGTTCCGTATATATCATAAGCATCTTTTAAAAAATCCATAAAATTGTTTAAAGACTGATCAACATTATCAATTTGATACTGACCAGTCAGTAGTTCCGGTTCTCTAAACCTACCAATATTCTTTTTTTTAAATCACGCTTTGAATCCGGCTTCACCATTGGCATGCATCAGCGAAATTCTTTCAATTGGAAGGTAAGTAAAAATGGGAATCTGGTCTGAGATTTCAGACATGTTTATAACTGATTTAGGGGAAAAACAGCATTTTATCAATCAGAGTAGCAGTATGATCTGTAACCCTCGTAGGCTCGTTGGCTTAGTTATACGTGGTCGAAAACTAGCTGTAAGGAGGGTGTCGACAACATTTTGTACAAACGTTTCATTGGCGTTGTTCAATAAATTTATGCTATGATCTCCTAATGCAGAGGTGTCGTGGTCGAGTGGATACGTCGCCGGACTATCGATCACAATGTCCGCGGTTCGAGTCCCGCCGCGGCACTAATGTCCTTTGGCAAGACATTGATCTACATTTGCCACACTCCACCCAGGTGAAGTAAATGGGGACCTGGTAGGAATTTATTCCTTGAAACGCAGAGCGCGTGACATCTGCACTGTTAAAGCCAGGGTAATTACGCTGCATTATTGTAGAGCGCTTCGAGACTTCTAATAAAGTAAGTGTTAGGCGCTATATAAGCAAATATAATTATTAAAAATATAATTAATGAAAACCACGTTTTATTTAACATTAATGGATGCAATAATAATTCATGGAAAGCACGAAAAAAATCATCTTGGCTCGAATTTGGAGGTCTATAAATTGAACCTAGCTATTAGGATGTGTTTATTGTTTGGCACAATGATTTCAACAAATACTGTCTCAATGAAAGTTTCCATACGATTTCATTCAGGTGTAATTTGTATTGATATTCTTGAGACATGTACATAGCGACACCACCTCTTGTCTGCTCTAATCTATTAATTGTAATAATATCATAACCTGGTAATAAGCATAAAGAAGAAGGAATATCGTCAACAAACCATGTTTCAGTCACACCAATCGCAGAACAACTTTGTTTTATAGTAAATAATAAGGTTCGTAAATCATCGAAATTAGTTCGATGCACTGCGAATATTGCAGTGTGAAAGTGGAAATCATCGCCATTTCGATTTTGAAATGTTGACGCAATTTGTATATCCTTACTATAATTTGGCTAATCTTGTGTGTCCTTCCGTTTGTTTGACGGCGCTTTTCTCCGTGGTTTCTCACTCAATCGAGCTGGATTTTTTTTCTCAACATGGTTAAATTGTTCACAGATCGTGACTGAGGGGGGTTGTTTGTGGTATTTTGGTCGCATTATTTAAAGTTTTTTTTTTACAATTCGTAACTTTTTTTTGCATTTCGTTTCGCAGCCCTGAGTATAGCTTCGAAGTTCCCAGTCCCTTTGACCCAGTCCCTTGAAATACAACGCATGCCATGCCGCCCGACCGGGTACGTACTCATGCGCTGGCTGCTATTATGCTATTGCTGCGCTGCTGAAACGTAAAGAACATAGTGGTGACCAGTGCGGGACCGGTGACTGTATGACTTTCTAACAAACTTATTTTTTAAATTTTATTGTGAATGATTCTGCTTTTTAAAATGTGTAAGCCCCATTCTGCAATTCCAACGTATGATAATTTTTTTTGGCTGATATAGTACAGAGTACCGTCCAAAACTTTGTGCAAATATTATGCACTTATAGACCTATACATCTGTGCAGCGGCAGCAATCGCAAGCGCCTAGGCTCCTAGCACAATTAAGCGCTGCGTATTTCTTGCGACGGTACATGACTGTTGCAAAACTTCCTCACAAAGGTTTTATCTCTCGATTTCTTTGATACGGTATGCAGCGGTTTGTTTAAAACCTGTGAGAAAGTGTATTATAATATGTCTTCGTTTTTAGGAAAAATACAAACAAAAAATTCCAACATAATACGAATGTAGTCTTATCATGATTATGAATGACCAAAACAAAATTCACCATGCATGTTAGTGCTAACAAGTTTATCATCTGTGAGAAGGTTATTTTTTCTTGATAATTAGGTCAATCTATAATGACTTTTATCTGCCCAGTTTCATTAACACATCCTTTAATCCTATAATTTAACAGATTCGGCTACCTGGAACTCATCGCTCCAAGGCCAAGCTGTGCAAGTGCTACACTATTAAAGGTAAAGACCAGTTTTGGAAACGCCCCTCTTTCAAAAATGAAATGGAAGCTCTCATTACCAATCATGTGAAAGAATATGTTTTGACTAATACGTGATGATACAAATTTTGCCGGGAAACCGCCTACTAATTGATATATTTGGTAAATTATTATATCTATTGGGACCAAATAGATATCGCTCACGTGGTCGCGTAGTCCCATATACATCTTTCTGTGTACAGTGATTGTAACTTTACCAAGACTGGGCCAAATTTCTTATCATTTTGATGATTCCAGAACCTTGCAGTACACACCAATACTTATATGCTAGATGATCAACCTTTTCTGATCGATTCCACAACGTTTCTTTCACAATGCAATCTCATGACCAGAACTGGTCTTTATCTTTAATATTGTTATTTATTTGAATGAAATTGAATATTGTATTCTAATCAGTGAAGATTCCCATATAACTTTTAAAAGACACAATATTGTTATTTATTTGAATGGAATTGAATATTGTATTCTAGTCAGTGAAGATGCCCATATAACTTTTAAAAGACACAAAAATCCATAAGATATACATATACAGTGTACTTTCTAAAATTTTTATCAATTATTTCAATGCATAACTATTTAACCCACCAGAAAAAAAGAAAAGAAAAACCCTTTAAAATGCTCATGGAAGCCATACAAATCTTATCTTTCATCACAACATCTAAAACCTTTTCTCTCTCTCTCTCTCTCTCTCTCTCTCGCTCTTTTGTATTCTTTACAAAATCTCCCTCTTTCTTTCTCTCTTTATCTTTCTCTCTGATTTTTCCACTGTCTCTCTCATTCATTTTCCCACTGTCTCTCTTTCATTTCCCCCACTGTCTGTCTCTCATTTTCCCTCTGTCTCTCTCTCTATCATTTTCCCCTCTGTCTATGTCTCATTAATTTTCCCACTGTCTGTCTCTCATTTTCCCCATTGTCTGTCTGTCTGTCTCTCTCACTCATTTTCCCCACCACTGTTTCTGTCTCTCTCGCACTCATTTTACCCCCCCCCCGCACACACACACCTTGATAAAGAAAAACGACTCCTACCCCTTGTGCTACAACGGGTAAAATCTGCTAGTCTGTATAATACAGCGAAGGTCCATATCGGTTAGTATCATCATTTGGGTCAAAATCATGATCATAATTAGCATATCGTGAATGAATTGCCTGTACAACCGGAATCATCAAAATAAGTGTATACAGGATCAGACACATTTTGTTTTTGATTAGTGGTGATGGTATCATAAAATTCGTCATCGTCCAAAGAGTAAAACGGAACATTTTCTTGGGACGCCATGATATATGTTATCAAGCGTAGACGCCGACATTCTGGCAGCGGGTGTTATGGGGGGCCTCCAGTTAGAGATAAAGTAGAAGAGGAAAGAAAATCCCCCAAAATATAAGGATTGAATGAAAATTAGGAAAATAAAAGACTAGATGTAGGTAGCGAAAAATGGTAAGAAACACGAGGATGAAGAAACATACACACCGACATACAGGAAACACGGGACAAACCAATAGTGAAAATGGTGAACATAAAACATCATTATACAACACAACATATGATAGCTTGAGGCAAACATGTAAAATATTTGTCAGAAACTTGGAGGGCTAATTTGGCCACCACCATAATAAAAAAATGCAGATGTTAGTCTCAAGAAATAGTGTGACTCGTATAGGTACCCTATACTACTTTAATTTTTATAGGGGTGTATGCGCGATCACAGAACACACGCGGGCTAAAATACCGAACGAGAGCGTCAAACATCGGCCGGGCCCATGATAACGGAAGTCTAGATCAAAATACAAAAGGGGAAACACTTCTGTTTTCCAGGCCCTACACTGCATGTATACACTCAGTTCGCCACCCACGTGTGCCATGTGGTCGCACATAAACTATTGGATAATGTATACGTATTTTTTTTTAAAGCATACATAGTCAATTAATGAGGTAATGCAAAGCGACAAGTGATTTGATTTTTGTGTGTGACAACTCCCCAAAAAGGGAAGGGATTCGGAAAAAGAATAAATGCGAAATTTAAATCGATACGCTAGAAATCATCTATTGTACGTAAAACAGAGGCGGCCCTCCCGGGGGGGGGGCACAGTGCCCCACTTTTCAGATACCCCAAAAGTGCCCCCTTTTACATAGGAAAATTGCCCCTTTTATTATGTAAGAAGTGCCCCTTTTACTTTGAAAAGTGCCCCTATTACTTAGTAAAAGTGCCCCTTCTCCCTTTTCACCTCTGAAGAGTGCCCTATTTTTTTTTTTGACACGTGCCCTTTTCCTTCGACATGTTCCCATTTTGCTTTCTCATAAATCTTGAAATTATCTTGAATAAGTGTTCTTTTTAATCTTTAGTAAGTGCCTCTTTTCAGGTACGAGAAGAGCCCCTTTTCATTCAACAAATGCACATTTTCCTTTATTAAAAGTGCCCCTTTTACATTTCCATAAGTACCCCTTTTCATATCCGGTCAGTGCCCCTTTTCACCTCTGATAAGACCGACTTTTAATAATGATACGTGCCCCTTTTCCTTTCTAATAAGGGACCTATCCCCTTTTCACCTCTTATAAATGCCCCTATCAAAATCTGATGGGTGCCCCTTTTCCGTCAACAAGTTTCCCATTTTCGTAAACGCCTCTTTTTCATCACTGGCGAGTGCCTCTTTTCAGGTGAAAAAAATGCCTTATTTTGACCTCTTATAATTATCCTTTGTACTTTGACACGTGCTCCTTTTCTATTCTAATAAGTGTCTTATCCCTTTCGATAATTGTCCCCTTTTCATGTAATCATTAAACGTGCCCCTTATTTAAAGCGACTAAGAGCAATTTCCCCCAAAATTCGCTTGCATTTAAAGATGATATAATTATGTTACTTATCAAAGGTCTTTTCAGTCTTTCGTTATGATAATGTGATTATAACCCCATCACGATTGGCTTATTTCCTCTTTAAAAGAGGTGATTTTTCGCACTGCGACCTCTCAGATCTTAAAAAAATTTCTCGCTCGCTTCGCTCGCTCGTAAATGCATTTTCAGACATCACACCCAACTGTAAAGTATGATGCTTAAGCGATATCTTGTATGATGTATCAAGAGAAACAAATATTGAAATCATCCCTGATAATGTAATCACAATGTAGGGGTGTATACCAATGTCTAAAAAATGGTATATTTTCGCTTTGAGATTTCCCATTGTAGGTGCCCTTTTTTTCAAGAAAGTGCCCTTTTTTGTTGGTGCCCCCCCACTTTGGAAGTCGCTCGGCCGCCCCTGACGTAAAACAAGAATTTCCCATAATCACTAAACAAACGATTTCAGGAATCAGAAAGGAAATTGCTCTGTTCGTTCAAATGGGTGAATACTCTTGAAAAAGGGGGAAAAGGAAAGTTTGTGCTGCCCGCAAATAACATGAAAACAACAAGAAAACACATGAAGTAATAAAAAACGAAGGACTGACATGTTTTTGCATGCACGCAAATAAGACACATATATATCGTCGTACCTTGTAATTACTAATAGGGAAAGCACACATCAATGATCTCATTCTATTGAAAATAGCAAATGAAAAAAGAGGACTTCGTAGATAATGATGCTTTTTTGGGGGTGGGGCACTTTTAACAGTAGTAGGGGAGAAAATGCTTGTTTTTTTAAAACACAATTAGTATCTTGGATATTATATAGCAAAAATCATGAACTGCCCTATGGTAGTTAACTTATCGGATAAAAGGACATTGCTCACCGGATAGTAATGAGCAAAATCTGTTCCATTATATGAAAATGGTTATAAAACCTTGATGTATGTTCCATTTATGTGTGCCCTTCTCACTATGGAACAGCACGACGTCGATCCATACTGCCGCCGTTTTGGTGGACAGGTTCATTTCCTTTCTCAGCTTGAACGCTATTCTCGCGAGTTGATTACGCCCTTTTGTCAATGCAGGGAACGTCGGTTCGCACTACAAAATTGGGCGCGTTATCACCTGCTTCTCTGCGAGTACGCGAAAAGTTGTCTTCGATCGCTGATAAAACACGATTGCGATGGGTCGTGTAGACGAATTTGGCGATAATGGGCTGAGGGGGGACATTTTCGGCTGCTCGCTGGGGGAGCCGGTGCGCGTTGACCAGGCAAATGGCGTCTGCTTCTCCTTTTCAAGGCCAGGGGTGACACATGTTTCTCTAAGCACTTTGTGCACTTTTTCTTTGCCTGACTTCAGCACCCCGTAGAACAAAAGATTGCTTTTTTCTCTCTCAATCTTCTCTCAAGTTGAGGCAGCTTTTCCTTCTCGATGTCAAGAACTCGAGCGGAAGTATCTGCTTCTGACACTTCCAGCTCACCCACTTTCTTCTTAATTATAGTAAAGTCTAGCTGCACTTGATCAAGTTTTTTACATACCTTGGCCTCAGACTGCTTTACCAATCTCATGATGTCAGCTTGTGTGAACTCCTTGTTCGGATTATTTATTTTCACTAAAGGAAAAGTTGATGACGGTAAATTGCAAACCAATTTGGTGTCGAATTTGAAAGAAAGGACCGAAATGAATAACATGCCAATAGAGCTAAACGAAACCGTAACCGCGTTTGGAATTAGTGTCACTAAATATAAATGATATGAATATATTTAGGTGTCGTACCTTTTTCTCAGTCTACTCTTAAATTGAAAACAATAATATCCCGTCACTAAGGTTTTTTTTTTAAACATTTTTATAATGGACATTGTTAGATGTGCATCGGCCCAAGTCGATTTCTGTTTTTCTTTATGTTGGTGTACTAGTGTTCTCTCACTGTTCAGTCAGCTTGTTGAAACACACCCACCACCTCCTGCAGTATTACTTCATTGCAAATGGAAATCTCGAGTCGATTAGGTACTTTTGCACTCTTCTAGAGATCATAACCTTCAAATGTTACCGCACCTTTCTAATTTTCGCTAACATGATGTGGATTTACGCACTAATCAGGAGCCTTATACTTGCTGGACTTGTAATACAGGTAAGAATATTATTATTCATGCTGTTCATTTATTTATATTTTGACAAGACAGTAGTTTGGAAGTGGCAATTCGTACAATTCATCAAAGGATATAGTCATGATACAGTGTTTTCATAATAAAGATCAACATGTATGTATCAGCCGACATTTATCTTCAGTTACGCAAAACTTGACTTATTCAGATAATCTGATTTGCTTCGTTTCCAAACTTTAACTTTCGACAATGGTATCGTCCCGAAAATGTGTTGTGAAATTGTTGTATAATATTTAGGATATATCGTCAGTATCTGCCTCTACCAGGCGCTCATGGCATTAATTTTTGCTTAATGACAGTATTTCGTGATTTTCATGCATCAACTAAGATCAAAGCTAATCTTACGATTTTTTGCTTGCTTTTTAAAACTGTGCTTGTGCTTTAAAGTACAAGTCCACTCAAAAAATAACTTACTTTCAACAGAAGCAGAAAAATCAGGCAAACCAATCAAAAAAAGTTTGAGCAAAATCGGAAACAATGTTGTCCCCCCCAAGCAGAAAATTATGATTTTTGAAAAAGTATGTAAAACTATGGAAAAATGAAAATCACAACACAAATTGCCAATTTGGTTATCAGTTTGTGACGTCATGTCTTCACTATTCATCAATTGCTTTATATAGTTTAATCCCATTAATTTCCCCTTTTATCCCCCAAAACTTGATTTCCCCATGCCTTTGCCCAGGTTATATGATTTGTATCATATTGCGTGCATGACATTTTACAAAACCTTTTATGAACTTTGAAGAATTGATACTATTTTCTAAATATTTTATATTCATAATTATTGATTTTTATATAAATAGTTTATACAAATTCACATTTTTTATGATATAACTGGAAAAAAGTACTCTATATTAGTGCATCCGCAAAAACATATTACTATCAATCTAACTTGGAAGCTGATGAAAAGAAATAAGATTCTTAGGGGGGAAATAGGAAATTTACATTATCAATATAAAGAAAATAGTTAGTGGATAGTGAGGCCATGACGTCACAGACTCATGAGTGAGTTGCCAATTTTTCATGTCATTAACAATTCATCACTTTTTTATTAGTTATCCGATTTTGCTCAAACTTTTTTTGATTGGTTTGTCTGATTTTTCTGCTTCTATTGAAAGTAAGTTATTTTTGGAGTGGACTTGCCCTTTAAGAATACTTTGCAGATATCAATATTAATCATTAGGAGTCGATGAATAATCTTGTCTTCATTATAACTTCCATGACCACTGCCTTGACAATCATGCTCACCGTTTCAAGTATACACCGCAAAGTAAACAATAATTCGCAAATTTGTTGAATTTCAATATTATATTTACATTATGTTTACATAATACATGTCACAAAAAAGGAGGAGAAAAATTTATCCAGCCCGGTACACTTAGGTAAAAGTAGCGTTTGACAGTAGGTAAGACGTCTAGGTAGGTCACCTGGATGTTGCTGGTGTGGGCAAAACCATCGAATGCTATGATGCTTGAGACAACCTTACTTTCTTCTCACAGATAGTAGGCCTATTCATCTTAAGAATCGTTATGTGCAAATGAGTAAAAAGAGAAAGATTCGTATAAACAGTGGAGATAACTAATGGATTCTAAACCACTTTTAAGATTCTGTATCAGTTTCAATAGTCTTCATAATTATGATGGTATTATTGCATGCTATGTGTGACTTTGTTGGGAGTATGTGATACTCAACAGTGTTAAATCGTCCTTTAATAAACAAGGAAGTATACTTGTATAATACAGTGTATATTCGTGTCAAATCATATTCACATGAAATTTTATCATGATCTACACTTCGTTTATAGGCGGACAATAGGAAGGGTTGTGTGGTTAGATTATTGATCAGAGCAATTTGAAGATTACTGCGCCCATTGGAAAATACTGGATCCGCCTCTGTTTCATAGTTGTATCCTGTGAACCGTCTTTATGAGTTTCTGTCATTAAAGAAGGAGGCTCACAATCTTGTTTAAATATTTCTAATTAAAGCTAATCTTGAGCTCTGGTATGGGAATCTTGTGTCTAGAAAACATGGCTATAATTCATTCTGAATTGTTTATCCTGTAGTAGTAAATTGACTGTTTGAATCAGTAAAATAAAAACGACCTCACATAAACTTGCTGGAAATCACCTTCAATAAAAATATTAAAAAACTCTCTTTTGCACATAGTGACCTGTGTTAAGCATATGGTGTCGGGCCTACTTACCTTGATTTCCTTATCTTTATAAGCTCATTACTCAGTCCCTATACATTTTCTACCAAAATCGCTTGGCACATGTCATGTATTTGCAATCTTGAACATATCAGTGTAAGTTTTGTTGGATTCTGTGAGAATTTATTATTTATCATTACCAGAACTCAAGCTTATCTTTAAACTTCAAGGTATGTATATCTCGATATCAACCGTTGAAGTTTGTGGGAGTGGTTTCCCATGAGCCTGGAAACATAGTTCCAAATATGGGCATGACTTTATCAACAACGATGACAGCCAATAGAGCATTTTCTATACTTCTATTGTAGAGTTACAGCGATTCCCAGGTAGAAAAGATTTTGTGGTGCTTGTTTGATTTGTGACATCATCTGCCTTAAAGATACTATGGCCCGTTTGCAGCCAACATCAAATTCTGTAGAACTTTGCAGGAATTATGAAGATGTCATGTATGTCCTATCTGTGAAATTTAAACGTTAGCAGTGTCCTAATATTCAAATTATGCAAGGAAACCTCTTTCCTTGTTAGACTTCACTGTCAGACACTATTGAGTGACTGAATGGCCTTTTTTCTTCTTTGGTAATAACATACATAAAATGGGCTGTAAAGGGTACATGATCATTTGTTAGATCAATAACCCACTTCTTGTAATGCGCAGCACAAAACGTACGACCATTCGGTAAAATGGTCTGAAAATAAGACTATTACTTACTTTACTGGTATCACTTAAGTCAATTCGACAACTAATAGTCATTATTTTCCCACTTATAGACATTTTCAAGCCCCTATTTTTTTTAGGGAAGTTCTAAATTAGTATTATCTTTCAAATGACGTTGGAATTTAACCTTTTCATTTTTTTGGCCTGCAAATGGGACATAGTACCTTTAACGTGACCAGTGAAGCATGGATTTACCTCTTGGTTTCAGCAGCAGAATTTCAGTTCTGATTTGTATCATTCAAAGATAATTTATGTTGTTGTTGTTGTGTTTTGTTTGGGGGAGGAGGCATTTGTCAGACAGCAATGTATACAAAGCTTTTTTTACATAGAAATGTTCAATGGCTTTAGTACATGAGCTAAACAATTGCTATCTTAACTTGTATTACTTATAATGAGCAAAGATGAGTTATATTCAAACCTTGCGATTGTTAGCAAGGAGTTCATGACAATCGTCTAAGTTGCACGTTGTCTCTATTTTTCAGATGAGTAGAAAAGGTATGCAATATCATACAGATATTGACTGGCAGGGGGTGTAATATAACATTCTTCGGACCGCTGAAGGGAGTTATATTTTCCCAAGTGGTTATATTTAGTGGTTAAATATGGTCACGAGGGAAAATATAACTCCCTTTCAGGTCCAAAGAATGTTATATATCCCCTGCTAGTCAATATCTGTTATATTAGATAGCCTTGGTTTGAAAATTTAGGGGGGGGGGGTGGTCCATTTTTTTTCCCCGAAATTTTTTTCCAAAATCGAAAAAAAAATCTTTCGAGATAATTCGAGAAAATAATATCTAACCCAAAAAAAATCATTAAAAAAAAAACATTTTTTGGGAAACAAAAACATTTTGAAAAAATAATGTCAATGGAAAAAAAAAATTCGAAAAAAAAAACAAAACATTTTTTAAAGCATTTTGGGGGAAAAAAAAATGTGGAAAAAATATTTTCAATGGAAAAAAAAAATTCGAGAAAAAAAATTATGATAAAAAAAAATTGAACTCGGATATTGGTATAATGTGTGTAATTGGTGACATACAGTCCTCAAGAGGGCGACATGCATTGATTAAATATATATTCATTTCACCAGCTGGTTAATATAACACCGAAAAGTGACCGGCCAGGAAAATATAACAATTAGGATCCTCGCAATTAATATCACGTGACGAGCTCTGGACCAATCACATCTCGATATCTTTCTAAGCTATCTAATATAATTCAATAACAATATGATCACATACAAATCCTCAATTTGTCTCAGGGCAAACTGTTACATGTCTTTATTACCCGTACTTTGTTTTTGACATTAAAATTCGATACGCAGGTGTTCTATCATTGAATTTGTCGCACGATGCGAGCTTTATCAATGACTATGATTATGAATATGTCTTGATTATGATTTTGAATAAGTGGGGGAGACGTCAGTGGTAAATCTGAAGGGTAGGGGACGAAATATTTATCATTTAATAATGTTAGTTGTCATGTTTAATGGGAACATGATTTCCGGAAATCCGCCGTCCTTCTCCAGGCTTTCATAATGTTGATAGGAGTAGGGGTGGTGAGCAAAGACAATAGCAATAGAGACAAAAACAACAACAACAACAAAACAGCAACGCTAACAACAAAAGCAACAACAATAATAACAATTATCAAATGTTCCCCGAATTATTCTTCCCGGGAATCCCTGAATCATTATTTCCGCGGGAATACAGCCCTCTCCAATTTCTCTCAGTGAAGAGGGTGTGTTGAAGGGCCTTCTGCAGGGGCGGCGATTCATTTTCATGACCGGGGTGGGGGACGAAATGCGAGGGAAAATCTATATTCCGTTGGTATCATGGTGATACCAACGGAATACAGATTCTCTACAATATTTATTCGTACATTTTGAAGGATATTATGGGAGGGAGCGTAGCGACCGCGCGGGAAGATTTTTGCATCTTCATTATTCTAAACGCTGCACTCTTGGTCCCTCCAGAGCCTAAAAGGGTGTTGTAGCCTTTAATCAGTATTTGCTATACATTTCTTTTTGCACTTTTTCACATTTTTCCGGGCGGGGGGGACAATCCCCCCTAAAAATTGAGGGGGGATGTGTCCCCGTCCCCCCGGGATCGCCGCCCCTGGCCATCTGTACCGTTTTTTTAAACCCCTAAAATGTTTAAAAGGTTTGTTTTTCGTTTAGATCTAATTTCCTTTCCTCCCAGAAGAAGGGACCGCGGTCGCTTCATCTCCGGGTCTGCCAATGCGTTCCCTTTGGATTGCATTTTTTAAAGAAAACGGAAGCAGATTATTAAACATTTCTAATAGCGCGTTTTTTAATGCGAAAAAGTATATTACTAAATTTCCACAAGCGTACGTTACCCCAGGCGAGAATTCCATAGGTGAGGTATCGAGTCATTATAGCAGAATAAACTGATAATAAAATTTTACCGGGAAAGAAGTGTTTAAGTCTGTTAAGTATACCAGTATTTCTTGAGAGGACCTTGCTCAAATTAGTAATGTGGGATTTCCAAGCTAAATCACTATCAATATAAAATCCCAGAAATTTAGTGCCGTCGACTTGTTCTAGTTCGGTATTATTAAAATTGACATGATTTGGAAGTATTTTTAATGTATTTCTAAAAAGCATATAGTGAGTTTTGCCTATATTGAGTGATAACTTGTTTGCATAAATCCAGGACTGAACAGATACAAGTTCTTTATAAACAGTGTCAACTAGAGTACGAGGGTCACGATGTGTAAAGAATAAATTAGTATCTATTAGTATCTATCAAAACAAATGAATGAAAGTAGCTGCGAAGAATTTCTGAGATCATTAACATGTAAAATAAACAAAAACGGGCCAAGTAGGGAGCCTTGCGGGACGCCACAGGTAACCAATTTCAAATGAGAATCATGACAGGACACACTGACAAACTGTTTTCTATTTGTTAGATAGTCTATGAGCCAATCTAGAGGTACTCCACGAACACCATAATGACGTAACTTGTAAATTCAAATATCGTGGTTAATCGTATCGAATGCTTTTGAAAAATCTAGAAAAACCCCAATAGTGTGAGAAACGTTATCGATTGCGTGGGTTATTTTGTCTATAAAAGCCAATAAAGCATGACTTGTACTATGATTCTTTCGAAAACCAAACTGGGAGTCACATAAAACTTTGCTATGAATAATAAAAATTTAGTATTCGGATAGGTACCAACCTTTCGAGGATTTTGGAAATGGATGTTAAGAGTGAAATCGGACGATAATTATTGAGGGATTCTTTTTGACCTTTTTTGAAAATAGGGACGACTCTGTCCATCTTCATATTTTGTGGGACTGTGCCCGTGGTTAAAGACAAATTCAAAATGAAATATGAGAGGGGAAATTATTTCATCAATAATATTTTTAAGAAGGAAATTTGTAATTCCATCATATCCTGAACCCTTCTTCGTATTTAGATTGGTTATAATATTTTTGATTTCACCCTCTAGAACTGGTGTGAAAAAGAGACTGAGGGTTAGGAGCTTTTACAAAATGTTGATACTCTAAATTTGACTTCGGGATAGTATTGGCAAGATTCGGTCCTTCTTTACAAAAAAGTCATTGAATACCTCAGCCATCGCTGAGGGATCATCGACTTTGCAATTATTTTTAAGAATATACTTCGGGGGATCGGTATCGGTTTTAGATTTCAAAGCCTCGTTAATCACCCTCCACGTACTTTTTATATCGAATTTGTACTTTTCAAACTGGCGTGAGAGATACAATTGTTTAGCTAAACGTAGAGACGATGTGAGAACATTACGGTAACGAACGTATTGAGCCTTTAATATTTCGAGCATTCAGATTTTTTCTCTGTTTATAGAAGAGTTTATTTTTCCTATTGATAGACTTAAGGAGAGACTTCGTGATCCAAGGATTTTTAGGAATCTTTTTATGGTTGGAAAAATTTGATTGCTGAAGAGGTATGGTTGAATTGAAGTTAGATGTTAATAAATGAATAAAGTTTTCATACGAAATGTTTACATCACTTTGATTGTAAACAGGTGACCAATCAACAGATCTCAATCTCTCCCCAAGTCTATTGAGGTTTGTTTCTGACATTACACGAATATTAGAAGTATGCGAACGATCAGAATTCTTTGTCATGAATGAAGATATCAGAGCATAAATGGGAAAATGGTCAGTAACATCAGATACAATTATACCAGAAGTGACTAGGGAAGATAGATGGTTTACAAAAATATTGTAAATAAGTGTAGAAGTAATAACAGATATTCGGGTGGGTTTCCTGATGAGAGGAATATAAGATTTAAACAACATCAAATTGAGAGAATCACGGCAGTTGTGGTTATCTCGACATTTTAAAATATTGAGATTATAGTCGCCCATAATAATACATATCTTGTTTTCAAAGTATTTCTCTGATAAAAGGGCATGGAGTGATTCAATAAATTCAATAGGGTTTGAGTTCGGCGGCCTTTATACTTCTCCAACAATCAAATTACCTTTGTTTGGAACTTTGATTTCAATAATAATAGTTTTCGATGGCTTCTGACATATGGCTAAATTCAACTAACACCTCACAATTCAAGTTTTTGGTGACATAAAAACCAACTCCACCTCCCCTTTTATTTTTCCTGTTACTGGTTATAAGTCTGTAATCATGAATATCAAATAGAGAAGAAGGTGGCGTTTCATTGAGCCAGGTTTCACAAACACCTATGACTCCGTGATTATATTTTAAATCGTTAATGAGTAACTGGAACTGATCAAAATTTTTGCTAAGACTCCTAATATTAAAATTTGAGGCAAAGAGTTGGTTAGGATTTGAATGGGGGTAATGACGTAAGCTCATTTTCTAAAAGGTAACCAGTAAACAAATGCTGAGGAAAAATCTCATTAGAATCGATTTCAAGCTGCAATTCAGGAGTTGCTGAATTTAGAAATGCTGCTATATCCGAGTTGTCACCCTCTTCTCTATTTTATAAAGTTAACATTTATTGTGGCATCTTGAGTGTTATTCATGTTAATTACATCATTCATCATATAGAACAGAGACATTCCGGTGAAAAGAGTAGTTGTTGAGGAATCTGTTTAACTCTAGGCAATGAATAAAAAGAACACTGAATAAGATAAAAAAAAAAAAGACAAGCAAGTGTTAGGCGGATACATGACAGAAGAATAAGCACAGAAGTAAATCTGGCTTCTCCGAATAAAATGTCGTACATAAGACTACGCACATAAAAGTGTCAGTTCGTATAACAAAAATACCAGCTGAGCTATTATTACTTATCAACCTCAAAATTTCAAGAATTTGACATTTGGCACATTTAAACACAAATTGTATACACCACTTCAGGTGTGTGTATGGCATAATAAGGAAAACACAAAGGGAATCAAAGAACACCTTTATCAATGCTTTTAACCACGGCATACAAAGAAAAAGACTTAAAATAAAACATACAATGTTCCCATACTTTGCGAACATGATGATGAGCAAAAATATTTGCAAGCTCTTGATTTGCCTCTGGCCACCCCCGTTCGCAGATATGGATTTTACATGCGTAATGCGACGTACAGATGACATTTTCATGGGTTTAACAGAATAGTAAACTCAACAAGGATTTCCCCCCTTTTTTCTTCAATATTGTTATTTTCACCCCTTTTTAAAATACACAATACGTATGGTTGTGGTAGTACTACTTCAAAGGTAGAATAATTCAATATGCTTTGCTACAGAAAGTTTGAAAGAATAGTCAGTTCAATGTTTATGCTTGAACAAGAATTCAAAATGAAATTGTAACCCACAACTTGGGGTTCGAGATATCTAAGTTTGATATCGTTGAACATCGTAATAACATGAAATTTAGTAAATGTTTAGAGATACATTTACTGAGAGAAAGAATTGCTTGTTTGTTGATTCACATAAAAAGCATCCATTTAAGTTCAAAGGTTAGACATTGTCACTTTATACAAAATACGTAATACCACTATAGAGGTAGAATAATTCAGATATGCTAGGCTACCGCAAGTTGTAAAGAATTGTGAGTTCAAATTTAGAACAATGCATGTGGCAGTTTAAACATGAACAAGACTTCAAAGTGAAATTGTAAGTCGCATCTTTGGCTTCGAGATATCTAAGTTTGATATCATTTAACTTTGAATAACATAGCTTTAGTAAGTGGTGAGAGGTACATTTACTGAGAGAAAGTAGGCCTAATAGGATAAAGAAACTTAAAGGCAAGAGATCGGTTTTACTTTTATAAATTAAAAACTTGTTGTAGACGCTTACCGGAGAGGTCTAGCAAAATCCTTCTTGAACAACAAAATCTAGTCTCTGTGGAGATTCCAATTTGCGGTACCCTTTTCTTTCCAATGAAGTAACACTTTGGTTCCACTCACAGATATTCTTGTTGACACATTTTTCTCTTTTCGTAGAGTGTAGGCAATATTGGCAAGAATGCTTCTTCTGGCTTTGAGTGCAGGTGGAAGATCGGTTCGGACTGTGATCCTTCGGGTTTGCTGGTTCGGGCCAGGACGTGCGGTGTTGGAATTTGCGGTTGGCGCTGGCATTGTCGCTCGTCGAATGCGGCAAGGACTCTGTTCCTATCTTCCATGTACACAAATTTCGCTAGTCTGCAAACACAGACCCTAATTTGACACTTTATCAAAACATAATTGTGCCTTCAGAGAAGCCTAGCCCAGCTACCTACTGGTTGTGTCAATATAGGTCAGGAGCAGCTATAGTACATGGCCTATGGTAGTCTTATAGTGCATACCCTCTTTTACGACTGACCAGGGTTTGTGCCTGCAAACTAGTCCGATCCTTGGTTTGCCTTGTCGTGCGGTTTGCCATGCCTACTCCACTATCGTAAGACAACGAACAAAATCAACGTAATGGCGTCAAAACAACTTCGAAATCCGTGTTTATTATAGGTAATACCACTGTGTAATATCACTGCAGATGAAATTAGACGAAAATATGGAAATAAAAGTCAGAAAACCGGGAAGAAAGGTAGGGCGGTGGCCGAAAAGCAAGAGAGTTACAGTAGTACGTCCGTCTCCATCGGGGTTCGCGCGTGTACGCTAGTTGCGAACAGACGAAGATAAATAATTTATTGTTGTTCATGGAACGTGGCCTCATATTCTCCAACCGCTTTATACAAGTAATTCCTAATTTTGAAACATTTTACTTAAACGAACATATGTTTAGACATTCAGAGGCTGTCGGGTTTACAAAGCCATACAGGCATAATGTTGTTATCGGTGCTGACGCCTCTTGCCAGAATATTCACTTTTTAAAAATTTACGCGCTAGGAGCAAAAAAGGAAAAAAGGTTTTAATTGCCCCAAAACGATTTCTCAAATATTAATATTTTAAAATTATTTATCGGATAATTGTAAGGGGGCTGCATCATCTCAAGCCCTATCCCTCGCTAGCCCTCACTCTCGCCTCTTACACACCTATAATAAATAACTCTAAAAGGACCGAAGTATATTCAGGTGTAAAATTCTGCCTTTATCTTTTCTCCCACATCACAGATCTATGGCAGGGTGAAAGTGTCAATGAGATTGGTACACTTCGAAAACACCGGTCACATAGAACTTGACGGGGGATGTTGCGACCTCTTTTGTGGTAGTTGCGACAACAGATTCAATCTCTGCTTCGATGTCTACGGAGGGTAAGAAAATCAATGATGGCATTTAGTTCCGTCATACAGCTATAATAGTCACCACAGTTTTCTGATTTCATCCAAACACCTTTTTTAATCGAAAGACAATTTTTATTTTTCACACAGGGTATCAAAAAGAAGATATTACACTCTAAAGTGCCGTTGATTTTATCACTGGAATTGTAATGATCAAGTTATATACCATCTCACTGCATTTTTCTCACATGACTTGTTTAGCCTTCATCCCGTTTAATATTTGCCTTTACTCAGGAATAACGATATGACCGATTGTGCTTATGGCAACTTTCGAACGAACCGCCTCTATGAAAACAACGATGATTTCACCTTCCCGTCACCTTTAGCCAGCGATCTAGTCAACCCAATTGTATTGACTATCAATTCATGGTCGGTGAGTACATCTTTTTTCAAAGCAAAAATTATTATAAATAATAATGGTAGATATAATGATAATAATCTGGATGTATATATCGCTTAATACGAAATACCGTCTTTAAGCGCTTTACATATAATCTATTATCACCCCGGTCATCGGATTCATTCACGCACAATGTGCACCGTCTCCACTCCATGGGAAGTATTCCTACCATATGGTCACCGTGGGGCCATATGGCAATTACTAACACAAAGGCTTTCATCATCCTACCAGGTCTCCATTTTTCTTCTGGGTATGTAGTGGCAAATGTAGATTAATGCCTTGCCAAGGACATTAGTGTCGTGTCAAGGGATTGAACCCGCGGCTTTTTCATTTAAAGTCAAGTGCTTAAACCATTTAAATACGACACCTGGTATCTCTAGGCGTTGTGGCGTGCGCCTGTAATCCAGCTAACAGTGGAAGTTATAAACTGATTCAGCCGAGGACGCAGGTTCGAAACTGAGTCACGTCTTTCGGATGGTTACGTTAAAGGTCGGTCCCCAGACGTAAATAATCATATCTGATTGATACACGTCTGTAAAAACCCAATCACACACACACACACTCTCTCTCCCCTTGTCCTACCATTTTTTACATCGCTTTTTTACAAAGACTTCTGAATAAGACTTACTTCGATACAAATGTCTGCATATGCATTGATGATAATCCAAACATTTTACATGTATCATGTGCACAGGCATTGGCTCAAGAGCCATTTTCGCCACGGGGGCTAGCCCAAATATTAACTTTCCAGTTTCCAAATTTCGCGAGTACGCGAAGGGGTGAAAATAAAAAGAATATACTTAATTATCGTTAGAAAGACTTAGTTATCACATGCAATAGACTTGAACAAAATATTCAACCAATAACGTTGCCCTAATATTCGTGAGGTGAAGGTTGCCCAGGTTTTGCTGTTTTGAAAATGTTCGGGGGGGGGTGGGTGGCAGCCGTGTCTGCTTATACAGGGTTGTTGTATATCTTAAATCTATTAATGTTGTATCTTCCATAGACTGGATTCAGATCCAAGATTGAAGTTTGGGATTATGATCCAAGTAATGCAGATGACAAGATAGATTATTACGGCTACAATTACAACTATAGTCTCGATCGAACATCAGCTTTGTCAACAGAACACATCGTGACACAGAATGGAGCAGGAACATCTCTGTAAGTAAACTCAACTTGTAGTGTCTATCTTCAACTACACTTACTGTATTCATCTTTGAGGTTATTTGTGGTACTAGGCATTCTTATTGCGCCATCTTTTTAGAACTTCTATTCCGAGGCACACACGGGGGAAAATAGATAAGAGTGCGATTGAGTGCCATATTCTCATGTCGAGCAGTGCTGTAAAAAGAAGGTAAGATCTCAGCTTGGATTCGGAACTCTCTAATGGCATTATTGTTCTTAATTGCAAATTGGTATTTGAAGACGATGCTGATGTGCTGCTTTTTTGCTACGAGCAGGTGTATATTGATAGATCGTGAATATATAGCTTAGTGCGAATCCGAATCCGAATGGTATTAATGGTATATTTTTAAGATCACATTAACATAGCATGTACAATCAAAGGCGAAATCTACAGACGAAGTGCCATTCATCTGCCCATGATCAAACCTGTATATTAGAAACTTAAAAACAAGACTAACAATTAGTTACACATTACCTTTGCATCTATGTACATTTTTTGTCGTTGGTTATAAGGTTATTTAATAATCCAACTCCAAATAATATGTGATTTGATTTATGATTGTGTTTACGGTATTTGTAATCAGTTTAATCAAGCTTCAAGATTCAAGATAATTTATTGTCTGATTTTAAAAATACAGAAATTCGTCCTCTACTGGCGAGTGACACACAATTATACAAGCAACATAAACAATATATATATTCGAAGATACAACAATAATAAATATAACAACAATAGCAATAACAAAACTGACATATAATTTAAATCTGGCTTAAAAATTGAATCTCGACAATGCACAGAATGCATAAAATAGATGAAATAAATGTAAAAGTGCTCTGAACATTCAACCCTTCTCTCCCAGAAATAGAGTATGAGGAAAAACACAGAGACAAGAACAAATGAAAGAGAGAGAGAGAGGAGTCGCATGGAGTAGAGAAGAAAGGAAATGTGAGGGAGAGAGAGAGAAGGTGACAGAAAACGAAGAGCTCTGAGAGGGAAGAGATGAGGTACAGTACAGGGGATCCGGGCTAATTCGGACCACGGGACGATTCGGCCCAGCTGGAAATACTGGGCCGAATTGTCCCGACATGATTAATCGATCGAGAGATACCAATGTGTATATGTTTGTGCTCATTGTGACTTAATAATGCCCTTTCCAACCACAATCTTTAATGGAATTGTGTCAAATGATACTATTGAAGGCAATCTATAACTTTTATTTAGGTAAAATGACAAAAAAATGACATTTCGGACAATTTACTCACAGCTCGCAATCCGCATTGCCGCACGTACATTAAATGTGCGTTGTAATCGACTCGGACCACTGAAATTCGAGCAGTGTTTTTGTCAGTAAATCACTGCAAAAATATCACTTTTATCTTGTATGAAGGTCTTTTCTTGATTCCTGACACAAATTTCGTTATTCAGAAGTCGAATGTAGTACATTTCAGACGAGATGGTTGATGTTTGTTCACATTCTTTCGTCCTGGCCGTAAATTAGCAGACTACTGCTAGTGCTACCGCAGCAGCTCAGCTCAGTGTCCAGCTAGCAGTACAGCGCCGCCGGCCGGGTCGGCGGGGGAATTCACTGACTCGGCGCCCGTACCGGGCCGCTGCACTGCATTGCATGATTGTACTGCCCAATAGGCCAGTTTCGGCGATTACGTAATGCGCGGTTACTGTAACTAGGTTCGTCAAGCTTTGCCGTATCGCCATTTTGAATCAGTGCGTTTTGTATGGGACTGTCGGTTTTTTCCGTTAAATTTCATTAATATTTTTCTATCGACGCCGCGTCTGTATATTCGAATTTCTGTTTTTGACGAAAATGTCTTCCAACTTGCCGTTCAACAAGTTGAATATCAAGCAGCTGCAAGATTTTCTTAGAAAAGAGGAGTTTCGTGCACGGGATAAGGAAACCTCGTTAGATTAGCGTCCGCTGTAACGGACATTAGCCTCCCCGTCGACCCGGACTTATCGGGCCCGTCTCACTCGGTAGATGCTACTGTGCGTGGGAAACTCCAACGTGCAGGTTTTTCGTTCAGTGAACCAGCAGACCTCCCCGGTTACACTTCTAAGTTTGACGATATTCCGGACTTTGGGATCTATGACATATTCAATTATTTAGTAGAAAATAGAGCGGACTATGATCGTCGAAAACTAAAGGCTTTTAAGAGTTTTGAGGACTATCGACTATTTGCCGATGGAAATGTGAAAAAGCTTGAAGCCTTGAGTACAATCCCCTCTCGGCAGATAACGACTCGTGTGTTTTAGAGCACAGGTCAAACCGACGCAAAAGACAGAACAAACCAACTTGAACAAAAAGAAAATATACTATAAATATCAAACAAACAAAAAAGTAAGAGAAAATGTAATAACAAATTTATGTTTAAAATGTTTTTAAAAAAATAATAAACTACTTGCTAATTAGTTCTTGAATGCCGAAGGTCCATAATTATAATTACTATTATTTTATGATAATCAAAGTTCCTAATCTTATTTTAAATAATTATTATTCCCCATCCTGATTCTTCTTCCTTGCGTATGCATGCCCCCCATTTAGGGTACGCGTATGCATGTTCCCTCCATTTGAAAGCATCCCTATATCTCATGCAGTGTTTTTATCATTATTTATCACTCTTCCTTTCCACATTCTTCTTCCTTGTCTCATCATTCAGATTGTTTTTTTTTTCTTCATTTTTCCCCCTATTAATTATCTATTTATCATTATTCATCATTCTTATTCTCTGTCATCGGAAGACATTATTTTATAAATATTATTTTTTATAAAGACCTATTACCCAGCTAGCACAAAAACATTATAAGAACATCATGATAATGTTTGGCTTAACATTTGGGAAATGTTTTGTTCAAATGTTAAAATCATATGAAAATGTATGGTCTTGTAATTGTCAAGAAAACATTTTTATAACATTAGACACCAACATCAATAAAACATAATAAAAATGTTTTTTAACATTAAGCTTAAACATTATAACACTATCAATTTGATATTATCAAAAATGTTGATAAAACATATTAATGATATCTTTCAAATATTAGAAGGAAATGTTATAAAAATGTCATCCAACTATTTCTAAGACCATACATTTTGATATGATTTTAACATTTCCTAGAAACATTTCAATATTGTTATTCTCAAATGTTTTTAATATGTTATTTTAGAAATGTTAATGAAATGTTGTAATGATATCTTATTAATGTTTGAAGTAAATGTTATAAAAATGTCAGCCATCTATTTCTAAGACCATACATTTTGATATCATTTTAACGTTTCATAGAAACATTACAATATTGTTATTCTCAAATGTTTTTAATATGTTATTTTAGAAATGTTAATGAAATGTTGTAATGATATCTTATTAATGTTTGAAGTAAATGTTATAAAAATGTCAGCCATCTATTTCTAAGACCATACATTTTGATATCATTTTAACATTTCATAGAAACATTACAATATTGTTATTCTCAAATGTTTTTAATATGTTATTTTAGAAATGTTAATGAAATGTTGTAATGATATCTTATTAATGTTTGAAGTAAATGTTATAAAAATGTCAGCCATCTATTTCTAAGACCATACATTTTGATATCATTTTAACATTTCATAGAAACATTACAATATTGTTATTCTCAAATGTTTTAAATATGTTATTTTAGAAATGTTAATGAAATGTTGTAATGATATCTTATTAATGTTTGAAGTAAATGTTATAAAAATGTCAGCCATCTATTTCTAAGACCATACATTTTGATATCATTTTAACATTTCATAGAAACATTACAATATTGTTATTCTCAAATGTTTTAAATATGTTATTTTAGAAATGTTAATGAAATGTTGTAATGATATCTTATTAATGTTTGAAGTAAATGTTATAAAAATGTCAGCCATCTATTTCTAAGACCATACATTTTGATATCATTTTAACGTTTCATAGAAACATTACAATATTGTTATTCTCAAATGTTTTTAATATGTTATTTTAGAAATGTTAATGAAATGTTGTAATGATATCTTATTAATGTTTGAAGTAAATGTTATAAAAATGTCAGCCATCTATTTCTAAGACCATACATTTTGATATCATTTTAACATTTCATAGAAACATTACAATATTGTTATTCTCAAATGTTTTTAATATGTTATTTTTTAAATGTTAATGAAATGTTGTAATGATATCTTATTAATGTTTGAAGTAAATGTTATAAAAATGTCAGCCATCTATTTCTAAGACCATACATTTTGATATCATTTTAACATTTCATAGAAACATTACAATATTGTTATTCTCAAATGTTTTTAATATGTTATTTTAGAAATGTTAATGAAATGTTGTAATGATATCTTATTAATGTTTGAAGTAAATGTTATAAAAATGTCAGCCATCTATTTCTAAGACCATACATTTTGATATCATTTAAACATTTCATAGAAACATTACAATATTGTTATTCTCAAATGTTTTTAATATGTTATTTTAGAAATGTTAATGAAATGTTGTAATGATATCTTATTAATGTTTGAAGTAAATGTTATAAAAATGTCAGCCATCTATTTCTAAGACCATACATTTTGATATCATTTAAACATTTCATAGAAACATTACAATATTGTTATTCTGAAATGTTTTTAATATGTTATTTTAGAAATGTTAATGAAATGTTGTAATGATATCTTATTAATGTTTGAAGTAAATGTCATAAAAATGTCAGCCATCTATTTCTAAGACCATACATTTTGATGTTATTTAAACATTTAATAAAAACATTTGCTCGATGATATCCCAAAATGTTTTTAAAATGTAAATTAAGAAATGTTGACAAGATGTTGTAATGATATCTTACGGATGTTTGAAGGAAATGTTATAAAAATGTCAGCCATCTATTTCTAAGACCATATATTTTGATATCATTTAAACATTTAATAGAAACATTACAATGTTGTTATGCGTAATGTTCTTAAAATGTTACACAGAAATGTTGATCAAATGTGCAAACGGTGCAATACATTCAGAAGCTATCACATTTTTATAACATTTCCGCATTCATACATCTTCCAAATGTATACAAATGTCCTGATTTTTGTGTTTCTCATATTTTCACATAGTCTAAATAAATACATAAAACATAAAGTGAAAAAGGAGTATAAAAATGCTTCAGTCAAAATTACATCATCAAAATCTTTTAATCATGACAAAATGTTGAAAACAATATGAGTAATGAACAAGAATCATTTTAAACATAATGATTTCACTTAAATGACGGAAGTTGGTATCTTTCTATTCTAAGATACATATATACAAGGGAAGATTTACCGTACACAATTATTTCTGTAATCAGTAGAAATAAGTACATGTAGATCCAAATTTTGGGATGATTTGTTGTCACACAACAAGTAATGAAATCAAAGTGAAAGTACTTGTGTTCATCATGCACCAAGGTAATGCCAATTATTTAGTCCCATGTATTAGGAGAGACCGGAGAGAAATGGAACATTTTTCTTCACTTTCAGAAATATTACCAATTGTAACTATGCAAATATTCGGACTAAACCAAGTACATGTATGTTTGTATATTAAAAGACTACACAGTGTATCCCAGATAACAAAAGAAACTGGATTTCATGGCAACATTTTTCATGTCATGATAACTAGAAATATCGCAATCTGTATTGCCGCGCAATGCGAATGTATCCCCCGGCAGTGGCAGCGATTTTGTGTCATCCTAATGTTCGAAGGAGGGACAAAGATTCCTTCTCCCTCCCTGAAACAAAAGGATGATGTAGAGATCGCCACTAGTGGCTCGAACTATTGTCAAGACTAGGATAGGAGCAGCATCACCAAACCAATATGTGTGTAGATTAGAGTATAATGCATCTCTGTAGAAAATTTGAAAGAAATCTTTCAAGAAATGTGGCAGTTAGAGCGCACAAAAGACCAAAATATGACCTTTGACCCTATAACAGACGGAACACAGGTGGCAGCATCACCAAACACTAAAGATGTGTAGATTGTACTAAGACACACCTCCATACAACATTTGAAAGTAATCCGTCAAGAAATGTGGCATTTAGAGTGCATAAAAGACATATGACCTTTTACCATATAAAAGACGGAAAATGAGGGCAACATTGCCCAAAAGTGTAGATGTGTAGATTGTACCAAGAAAATTTGAAAGAAATCCGTCATGAAATATGTACCTGCAGAGCGCACACTAGACACCCACCAAAATATGACCTATGACCCTATAAAAGACAAAACACTGGAGGCAGCAGGCAGCATCAGCAAAATTGTACCAAGATACATCTTCATTCAAAATTCGAACAAAATCCCTTGAGAAATGTGGCCTATAGATCGCACACAAACCATCCACAAAAATATGGGCTTTTACCCTATAGAAGACGGAACAATGGGGCAGCATCACCAAAAGCTAGAGGTGTGTAGATTATACCAAGATACACCTCCATACTAAATTTGAAAGAAATCCATCAAGAAATGTGGCATTTAGAGCGCATAAAAGACATATGACCTTTGACCATATAAAAGACGGAACAATGAGGGCAGCATCGCCCAAAAGTGTAGATGAGTAGATTGTACCAAGATACATCTCCATACAAAATTTGAAAGAAACCCGTCAAGAAATGTGGCATTTAGAGCTCATAAAAGACATATGACCTTTGACCCTATAAAACACGGGACACTCGTGGCAGCATCACCAAAAACTATAGGTGCGTAGATTTTACCAACATACACTTCCATATTCAATTTGAAAGAAATCTGTTAAGAAATGATGCAGTTAGACCACACACTAGAGTGCACACAAGATATCTATCAAAATATGACATTTGACCCTATAAAAGACGGAACACTGGAGGCAGCATCAGCAAAATCTATAGGCTTGTAGATCGTACCAAGATACACCTTTGTTCAAAATTTGAACAAAATCCCTTGAGATTGAGAAATGTGGCCTATGGAGCGCAAACAAACCATCCACAAAAATATGGGCTTTTACCCTATAGAAGACGGAACAATGGGGGCAGCATCACCAAAAGTTAGAGGTGTGTAGATTATACCAAGATACACCTCCATACAAAATTTGAAAGAAATCTGTTAAGAAATGATGCAGTTAGACCACACACTAGAGTGCACACAAGATATCTATCAAAATATGACCTTTGACCCTATAAAAGACGGAACACTGGAGGCAGCATCAGCAAAATTCTATAGGCTTGTAGATCGTACCAAGATACACCTTTGTTCAAAATTTGAACAAAATCCCTTGAGATTGAGAAATGTGGCCTATAGAGCGCACACAAACCATCCACAAAAATATGGCCTTTACCCTATAGAAGACGGAACACTGAGGGCAGCATCACCAAAAGTTATAGGTGTGTAGATTATACCAAGATACACCTCCATACAAAATTTGAAAGAAATCCAAGGAATGTGGCAGATAGAGCGCACACAAGAATATGACGCGGCGGCGGCGTAACGCTGCTGAATCCAAAGTACCCCACCGGCATACTGCCGAGATACAATAATTTCCGCAATGAGATGTATATGTGTGAAAAGCTCCGCTTCTTATTTGATGCATAATTTATTATGATTGAATAACAAAATAGAAAGTGGTGGTACCAAAATTTCATTTGCACAAACAAATTGTAACTTTGAGTTAATTTGTAGGGTAGTAAAGATATTTATTTTGGATAAAGAAACACATCACATAAAAATTAATAATTTTCTTTTATATGACACTTCATGCATATAAAATGAATGACGTATGCTCGAGAAGAAGTAAATGAAATGATGCTTGATTTCTCCCAAATAAGTAGCCATTCAGCTTTCTAATCTAGCAGCTGACAATGGACCTTATGCTTGAGTGAATTTACACATAACAAAACAGTGTTTAAGTAGCCCTGTTCAGGGGCTCTTTATTGCTGTATTGGAAACGATGTGAACATAAAGTTTGTGTGAATTCACTTAAGCATTAGATCCAATGTTAGCTGCTAAATCAGGAAAGCTGAAATGGCTTACTCATTTGTCAGAAATCTAGCATATTACGTTATGCATCAAATAAAAGTACAGAAGTAGAGCATTTCATACATGTATATCTCATAAAGCAAATTATTATTATGACAGAAAATTTCTGCCCTGAAATCTGGTTTCCTTTTTCTGGGATGCACTGTAGATACATAGGTAAATATTGCAGTTATAGATTGAATTCCCACAGCTTGACTTTTCATGTAATCATAAATTTTGCAAACCCTTAGATGGGGGTTAATTGGGACACCTCGTAAACTGGGACACCCATAAGCGTACATTCAATCACAGAAAACAATACCGATATTGCTCATTGCATTATTAATGTCCCAGTTTACCCCAGATATAAAAAAACAATTGAAATTGATGGCCATACTATTAATTCTAGCTTGCCATCAAGAAATCTTGTATTAAATCATTTTATCACCTCAGAGGATAATCACTATCACAAGGGGTATCCACTTGGTTGGGAGATTCCATGACATTTGCTCTGGGGACAATTGCTCCAATGGAAAATCTGCATACTAAGCCAAACATAAACTCTAAACCCAAACCTAACACTAACCTTAATCCTTACCTTCCTATTATTCTGAACCAAAACCCTATCACAACCCTAACCCTATATCTTTGGAGAAAATAAGACGAGCAATTGTCGCAGGAGCAAATGTCAGATCCCCAGTTGGGAACCGCATAATACAAATCTGAATAAATGTTTAAAAATCAGTAATAAAATTAGTGAAAATAAGTTGCTTATCCTATACTTGTGTGCAATAGTTTACAGTGGTTGTTGGCATATTTTTCAAAGGCATTGGGTAAAGCCTTTGCCTGATGTAAATGAATTTATCATTGTCTTCTTATTTTTAGAGTGTCCCACTTAACCCCAGTCTCCCTACACATGTTATATTATTATTATCATGGGTTTTCAATTTACAGCAAGGTAACAACATGAGGGACCGCTTTTAATGAGGTACCGCTGATAGCCTGATAAAAAGTCAGCAGTCCTGAAGATCTTGTAGGCCCTATAAACTTTATAACAAGCATACCGGTACATATTTTATGTACATATAAAAATAATTGCATATAAAGAGCCTAAGTACTACATCACATTTTCCATCTAGATGTATATACCATCTTAACAGTAAAATGTTGATGGCTAATAATAATAACAATAATAATAATAATACTATGTTGCGTGGAACCCTATATAGCCAGGGTTATTTTAAAACAAAAATGATTTACAAATGTTGCTGGGGCTTCACGGCCCCTATGATCTTGGGTGATCGCCGCAAAATTGGCATGCATGTCAGGTGAAGTGTATAGAATACTATGGTAATTTCAATTTCTTGAAAATACACTAATTTGCATATTTATGGTAATTCATGCACTTAAGGTCATAAAATTCACATTTTTACCCCTAAACCGCATATTCTTCATATTCAAACATTCATTTTCACTACATATATCCATTTGGAATAATAATACAACAAAATTTGGAAGAGCCAGGTTATTACTTATGTATCTATTCTTTTGATAATTTCTTATGTATTTCTTTGTTTTTATAACTTATGTATTGTATTGTATTGTTTTCGTTGTTTTATTTCATTTCTAACTATAATTCAATTATTTTGACCCCAAAACAAACACTAAACTATGAACAAGACCAAATAACCAATGTTTTATCTCTTTTATATGTTTTGTACACAAATCACGAAAATGAGCAATTTTTTGGGCTGACATGCAAAGACAAAAGGTCACGTGACTTTGTAACGGTAGGTCTGATTTTTCGAAAATTTGTTTCAAAAGATGCGCAAGACCCAGAAAGAAAAAAAAGGTCCTAAAATTTCAGCGCAAGATTTTTTGGCCTTAAAAAATTATCTCAAAATGTAGAGGGGGCTTCTAAAGCCTCCCCCAGGCTATCATATTGCAAAGTATGAAAGTAATCAAACGCTTGGTCTATTTTTTCCACAGCTTAATAACTACAAAACAGTAATCAATAAGTACATTTCTAATCATACTAAGAATGGTCAAGTTGAGTTAATTAAAGTACTTTTCTAGCTGAGGGCGTCAGTGCAATATAGAAGTGTGTCCAAGTGTGTCTTTTGATAATCTTTTTGGAAATTTTGGAAATTTTGGAAAACGACATAAAGTTTCAAACAGTTATCAAAGAAAAAAATCAATGCTTTTTTAAAGCAATGTAGTGCTAACCAACAAGAAACAGTGTAAAAGTGTTAAGCAACGTTAAGTAGTTACTCAAATTTAAATTTACTCTGAGTGAAATACACTGCCCTCCAAAAGTTTGGGGTCACCTGTAATAAGAACGGGTTTGTCACACTCACCAACATTTTATTCATCATCGCACTTGTGGTACTGCAATAATTTACTACCAAGCTGAAGAAAACATCAGCCTTCAAGCTGTCACCAGATTAACCGTTGTAAAAAGTTTCAGGAAGCCTCATCAATTCCTCCCCCGTATGAAATATGCGATTGCCTTTGTTAATGCATGAGTGCTTCCTGAAACAGTTTATAATGGTTACACTAGGCGCATTTATACTGTCAAATACCTCATTTTGAAAAATCGCGATTTTTTGTGCACCCGCTACACTTGTGCCGAAACATCACCGACTGAGCTGCTCAGCGATCTTTGGCGTGTTTTGTTGGTAATGCGCATGCGCGGTCTTCCCAATACAAAATGCTCGATCCATACACAGCGAGTCCAGCACAACAGTCATGCACGTATAACGGTACGTGTGACTACATGGACTACATGTTACCGCACGTCCTCTACATATGGGACTACATACGCTTCCATGAATGTTTCGCCATGGGTTCGTTGATGACATTGCCTTCGATTTATTCCCGAAACAACCGTGGGACATAGAATTATGAGAAGATATTTGGAAGAGAGCTTTGATATACTTTGATTTATCACGCACGAAAGTATCGATCTGGTGTAATGACGGAAAATATGAAAAATACTGAAATATTTTCAGATAAAATAATACAAAAGATTGCGCTTTGTTTCGCTCAGTTTTCGATATTAAAACAGGGTTTGACAACTATTTGCAATATTTATGAGTTAGAACAACTCTTCTTCTTCCATTTGACATTTTAATCATTTCATTTGGTGGTTTCTAAAGCGAGATTTTACAGTTTAGCCGAGACTCTTTCAGAAGGTTCAGCGTAAACAAGTTGTTTACTTTGTGCAAATAGGCTTCAAGGACGAAAGCGAGCCACGCTCATAAAGTCACGTGACCTAAAATCGCGATTTTACAAGAGCGAGCGTTATACTTGCGAAATACGCCAAAATATGCCAAAAGATCACACTTCGCTTTGGAATGTTTCGGGCTTGGCGTGTTTGCCGGTAAAGCGTTGTTGCCTTGGTAAACATCGCGGTCAGGCTCGGTTTGGCATTTTTGGCGATTTGGATGACAGTGTAAATGCCCCTACTGGCGCCAACTTCAAGGCTGATGTTTACTCTTCACTTTGGTACTTAATTATTGCAGTGCCACAAGTGTGATGATAAATAAAATTCGGTGAAATCAGATCTGATTACAGGTACCCAATATTTTGGAGGGTAGCATATATACATGGAAACCTGATGAATCTCTGTCTACTACAAGCTACCCATATGTTTTTATCTAAAATGGAAATCATTTGAAAAATTATCACCTCCAAAAATTTAAATGAATACAGTGCTATCCTCCAATAATCAAAATGTATTAATTAATAAAATTCATATTTTCGCATCGAACTCCCTTTTAGACAAAATTAATAAATGTACATATCTTGAAAGTCAGATCCATTGTGTCCCTTGCAGAATGGAATTCATTTTGTTGACGAATTATGCACTTTTCTTTACCAAACCATATCTGTCATGGGCGCCTCCAGAATGGAATGTATGGGTTAGCACATTTTTCATGCTGAACACAACAAAAATTAACTCCCTTAATCCAAATTGCGTAACTTTTTAACGAAAAGGTATTGAGCAAAACAACTTGGCAGGAGTGTTCCTATACTTATTGACTACGGTAACTTTTCTGTGAAGATGTGATTGATCCACCGAGTCATGCATGAGTCAGCAAACATTAAAGGTACTATGTCCCATTTGCAGGCCAAAAATGAAAAAGTTAAATTCCAACAGCATTTGAAAGACAATACTAATTTAGAACTTCCCTAAAAAAAGGGGGGCTTGAAAAAGTGGGAAAATATCGACTATTAGTTGTCGAATCGACTTAGGAACTATAGAGCCAGTAAGTAATAGTCTGATTTTTCAGACCATTGTACCGATTGGTCATACATTTTATGCTGCGCAAAGATTCAATCAGTTTGATTTTGGCCATTACAAGAAGTGGGTTATTGATGTAGACAAATGCTCATGTACCCTTTACAGCTCATTTTATGTATGTTATTACCAAAGATGAAAAAGCCAGTCAGTCACCAATAGTGTCTGACAGTGAAGTCTAGCAAGTAAACGGGTTTCCTTACATAATTTGAATATTAGGACACTGCTAACTTTAAATTTCACAGATAGGACATACATGACATATTCATAATTCCTGCAAAGTTCTACAGAATTTGATGTTGGCTGCAAAAGGGACATAGTATCTTTAAAGGGAAAATTATCACTGTCACTTTTCAAAAGTCATAAGGGTCATTTTGGGGATTATGTGAAACAAGATTTTAGTAAATTTGGTTTCTGGTGCATGTTTTTGTGTTGTTGTTGTTTATCATCCATTGCTTGACCCCCTAACACCTATCCCGACACTTTTTTCATTTATTGTCGCGTGAGCACAATTTAAAAAAAATCAACCCTTTTGAAATTGCAAAATTTATTCCACTTATTGAAAAAAAGAAGAAGAAGATATTTCTACCAAAATGTATCATCACATGTTGTGTGAACACAAGAGGTTGTCATCGTGTCTTGGTTGGGTGAGCACACTTTAAAAATCGCGTAAGAAATGCTAAAATGTACTGTCAAAACAGCATAAAACATAACCATTGTGACTTTTGAAAAGTTACAAATTTGCCTTTGTTTGTTCACTCATGCATTACCCAATGGAGCAATTTTATTTTCTGAGAAAAGTTACTCAATACGTATAGGAACACTCCTGCCAAGTTATTTTGCTCAAAACCTTTTCTTTAAAAAGCTACGCCATTTTGATTAAGGGGGAGTTAATTTTGTTGTTGTGTTCAGATAATTGCTTGTTTTCAGGGGAAGAATGATTTATTCATTTGCCTATTAATCAGTCGATTTCCGTTTTTAAATTGTAAAAGATGTAGAACACTCAAAAAAGATGATGAAAATGGATGTAACTCATTTTTCAGAAAAGTGTGGGTTAACACTATATTGCACCCTCCTCTCCCTCAATTCCATGTCAAACTTTCTGTAGGATAAAATAAACACACACACACGCAGGTAGCATATCCAAAGTACTGATGCACTCCGAGTCCAAGTCCAAGTCTGGAAGTGCTTTATCTGCAGACGTGATGTGATGTGATGTGATGGTTATTTTTACCTGACTGCTAAGAAAGCATAAATGCTTGTAAGTAAGCAACCAGACGGACGACGGCTTAAGGTCCCTCCGAGGGACCTGGTAGTGAGGATTAATGCCTTACCAAAGGGCACTAGCGCATCGACTTGGTTTCAACCCAGGTCACCGGATTACGAGACCACTGCTCTACCAACTGAGCTATCGCGCAGACTTCTGCCCATGTCTCTGAGAAATGAAAAAAGAAAAAAGAAAAAAAGAGAGTAATATCACAATTTTTTTGTCCGACTGAACACATTGTAAACATTAAACATTCATCATAGACCTGTACACGTAGTTTATTTTATTAGTTGAAACAGATGGGAACGTAGTCCGGCACTACATCACATTGACATTACCGCTTCAGCCAATTTGAAGTGCCCATACGTATAGTAATTAAAACTTTTAAATTTTCATAACTTTCTTATATTTAGTCCGATTTAATTGAAACTTTCATCAGTTTGCTTCTCTGATTTTCTGCTTTCATTTAGAGTAGTTGTCTATTTGGGTTGGATATCCCTTTAAAGATACTATGTCTCTTTGCAGCCAACATCAAATTCTGTAGAACTTTGCAGGAATTATGAATATGTCATGTATGTCCTATCTGTGAAATTTAAACGTTAGCAGTGTCCTAATATTCAAATTATGCAAGGAAACCGTTTACTTGCTAGACTTCACTGTCAGACACTATTGAGTGACTGATTGGCTTTTTCACCTTTGGTAATAACATACATAAAATGAGCTGTAATGGGTACATGAGCATTTGTCTACATCAATAACCCACTTCTTGTAATGGCCAAAATTAAACTGATTGAATCTTTGCGCAGCATAAAACGTATGACCATTCGGTACAGTGGTCTGAAAATCAGACTATTACTTACTGGCTCTATAGCTCCTAAGTCGATTCGACAACTAATAGTCGTTTTTTCCCACTTAAAGACATTTTCAAGCCCCCTTTTTAGGGAAGTTCTAAATTAGTATTGTCTTTCAAATGCCGTTGGAATTTAACCTTTTCATTTTTTGGCCTGCAAATGGGACATAGTACCTTTAGTATTTACAGCCTGTCTACATACATGTAGGTCTACACATGTACATGTAGGTCAGGCATTTCAGTTTGAGTAAAATAAGTCACTTTTTACAGTTTTTAGTTGCACCAAGGAGCTCCTTGGTTGCTCTGATATCACTACTTTCAATGAAAATAACCTTCTACACAGGAACCCCCCACGGAATTAATCTGCCCCTACATTTGTGTATTTACAAGGCATGTACTAGCATTTAACACCCAGAGAGGAAGATGTAAGGAGTTTAGCATGGACATGGGGTCATGAGGTTAAGCCTCTGGCCAAATACCAGTGCCCTCCACAAGGCCACTCCCCAGCCACTGTATGGATACATGGACATCACTGAAAATACAGTATCCTTTCACTACAGTGGAGCCTAACTAACTCCACTAATGTATGAAAAGGGGAAGTGTGGTTGTCATGAATGACCTAAGAAACTTACAGGCCAAGTCCACCTCAACATCAAGTCTGGAAGTGCTTTATTTGCAGACTTCTGCCCATGTCTCTGAGAAATGAAAAAGAAAAAGAAAAAAGAGAGTAATATCACAATTTTTTTGTCCAACTGAACACATTTTAAACATTAAACATTCATTATACTTTTATAGACCTGTACATGTAGTTTATTTTATAAGTTGAAACAGATGGGAACGTAGTCCGCACTACATCACATTGACATTACCGCTTCAGCCAATTTGAAGTGCCCATACGTATAGTAATTACAACTTTTAAATTTTCATAACTTTCTTATATTTAGTCAGATTTAATTGAAACTTTCATCAGTTTGCTTCTCTGATTTTTCTGCTTTCATTTAGAGTAGTTGTCTATTTGGGTTGGATATCCCTTTAAAGCTCATATTCTAGGACAATAAATGTCCATTAATTTGGTACCTACGGCAAGCCTATGTTATTTCGAAGTTGTTCATTTTCATTGCATATCACAAAAATCTTCTAGCTACTGGATATCCTCAATTGAAATGTCGAAAAATAGCCTCCTCTCTTTGCCTAGAAAGTCAGTCACGGAGCTGGTCCACTATTTGTGACGTCACGCCCGGGACGAGTATATTCACGCACCGGATGTTCCATAGAAAACATGGGCAGAGAGATACGAATTTCTGCTATTTAGTTTCAAAGTTTAGTTTCATAACTCTATGTAGAATTCTTCACCTTCCCTAATATTTCATAGTACTAATATCAATTCCCTTTTCAGAATTATGACATAAACAAGCCAACGATGCGATATTAGTCGATATTTTCACCATGTAATTTTGTTCGAGTGTGTTGAATTTGGTGAGATTGTTTTTGTGTGCTCGGTAAAGTAGATCAGGTTGTTTGGCTTCGCTCGAGTCTTTCTCGCTCGGTCTAGCTCGCTTTATACATATACTTTCGATTCACGTACGGTACATATTATATAATTATATCAATTGATAATTGCTGGAGAGCTTGACCAGAATTAAAACGATCTTTTATGGATTTTGAAGAGTTTATGGAGAAAGATGATGAAAGTAATGAAGGAGAAAGGGACGAGAGTGCAGACGAGGATGATGGAAGTTGGGAGGACGGTACAAGTGGGGAGAAGACGATAGAGAAGTCGGAGAGCATGTCGACGTTCCTGCAGCCGGGCCGGGAGTAGCGGCAGTAGCACCTAGCGCTCTAGATCGAAGATTTCTGTCTCTTTCGCTCGTTAGCCTCTGGCTCTGATTTAGTAGGGTCGGCCCTCTCTTTAGAGACAGAAGCCGACCATAGCGACTGCATTGCAAACTACTGCTCGGTCCGAGCAGTAAACTTATGCCCAAAATACTACATTTTACCCGATGCATATCCGATGCATTTATTATTGTAAATTAGGCCTAGGCTAAACTACATCGGTTCCACTTACCAGATTGACTGTATGATGCGTTTAAGGGTCTTTTTTCGATTTTCATCGCCGAATTGAGTTTCATGTTGAATAGCCGTATTTCAAACTGTTACTGCGCATGGAGGAAGATGACGTTATCCATTGACAGTAACAGTTTAAAATACGGCTGCAAGAATTTCAACACGGAGCTCAATGACAATTTCGGCGATGTACGCTCAACAAGCCGCCAGAGCAGCGGCCTGGTCTTACCTGCCGATTCCGCTAGCTCGCTTCACGAACGCTCGTGCAAGAGCCGTATCACTCGCGGATGAATATCGCTCATAGACGTCGTCCGCTAAATAGAGGAAGCTTGATCTCGCTCAAGTGTGATATATATATTTAAAACAAATATTTAACTGGTTCTGTATCCTTTTTGAGGCAGTCAACACATCCATGATAATTACAGTCACAGTTCTAGGCCTATTCGTTTCACAAAATAGCTGCTCCTGTACCTTATCTGATGACAAGATAATGTATATGTACACCCGCCTATTCATACCTGCATATGATTTAACCTTATTTTCCAAGCAGTAAACCCGTCTTAAAACTCTACCAAAAGGGATAATGCGAGGATATAAAAAGAAATCAACGACTGGAAAACGTTGCTTAGTTATTCTTCATTCAAATAAAAACAGAAAATCTATCACAAACACTCGTTAACAAGAAAAATTCAAAGCTCTAACAGGATAGCATTTACGTAGGCATATCATTGGCATTCACTCACTCAGCCCATGATCCCCGGTCGTGACGTCAAGAATAGAGGACCCGCAATTCCGCATTTCCGGTTTCCGACTTCGAGATTTTTGTGGAGTTTACTCGCATAAATTAACTATTCTGAACTTGTTTTGTCGGTTGAACGCCATTTAGTGTTATTCTAGGGTTAAAAGTTTTCTATTGATGTAATTATCTCAATATTTGGGATTATCCTAGAATTTCACCTTTAGTATTTACAGCCTGTCTACATACATGTAGGTCTACACATGTACATGAAGGTCAGGCATATCAGTTTGAGTAAAATAAGTCACTTTTTACAGTTTTTAGTTGCTCCAGGAGCTCCTTGGTTGCTCTGATATCACTTCTTCAATGAAATTAACCTTCTACACAGGAACCCCCACCAGAATTAATCTGCCCTATATATGTATTTACAAGGCAT
>CP137666.1:30522369-30656464 GCA_037976565.1 Mesocentrotus franciscanus
GAGTGAGCAAGAAAGAAACTGTGTGTGTGTGTGTGTGCGTGAGAGAGAAAGATGAGAGAGGGGGAGATGGGGAAGAAAGAGATAAGGGAGAGAGAGAGAAAAAAGGAGAGAGAGACTGATGAGGGAGAAAGAGAGCATAACAAAAATATGATAGATACACAGTCATAGAATTCAAGATTTGTTTAGCAACCTAACAAGGTAAGGGATTGGGCGCTTGTCTATACCGTTCCGTTCTACATCTGATCTGCAAGCATAGAGAGTAACTCTTGTGAGCGGCCTTGATATTTTATTCCCTCTGGGGGTAGGCAACCAGTCTTTGAAGATGGGTGAGATTTGGAGCGTTTGGCAAATCTGGCACATAGATATCATGTCTCCTTCCTTCCAGTGAATGATTGATTTATAAGGCATTCTCATATGTAATGTACCGAGGAAAGTAATCAAATTTATATTTGATTAAATGACGAAAATGGTATATTTTCTATGCGTGCGTACATTGTTAATTAGTAAGGCCTGAGTGCCACTCAGAAACAGCATACTCCACCAAAGACCTAACGTAGCCAGTGTACACAGTCGGCCCTATAGCCATACTATTTACACGCATGAAAAATTCAGTATGAATTTTGAAACCTTTAGTGTTTTTTTTTGGAGGGGGAGGGGGCACTCGTTTTCCGAAGGTTCGTTTTTCCGAAGATTCATAATTCCGAAACACAAATTTCCCATGCCTAGGGGTTCATAATTCCGAAAATGAAAAAGGGTTCATAATTCCGAACACTTATTTTGTTGCATTATTAGGTTCGTTATTCCGAAGGTTCGTTATTCCGAAGGTTCGTTGATCCGAAGGTTCATAATTCCGAAAATGAATTAGGGTTCATACTTCCGAAGGTTCATAATTCCGAAAATGAATTAGGGTTCATATTTCCGAAGGTTCATAATTCCGAAAATGAAAAAGGGTTCTTAATTCCGAAGGTTCGTATTTCCGAAAATGAAAAAGGGAACCTAAAAAGGAGGCAGGGGGGACCAAAACAACTGAACAGCCCCCCTCTCTATATCAAGGGTAAACAAAAAAGGGAAAAGAAAAGTATTACTGAATAAAAACCAGTGGATTACGCGGCCGCCGGATAATGCTATCTTTCCTTATGTTATTCTTTATTTTTATTCTTCTATTATTTCCCCTTTCTGTATTAATTTCCTTATTCTTTGTTTTTCCTCTTCTTTTCCTTTTATCTTTCCTTATGTTAGGCTATTCTTTGTTTTTATCCTTCTTTTTATTTCCTCTTTCTATCTACAACATAACATTAGGAAAGAAAGAATTATCTGGCGGCCGCCAGAGTAAGTCTATCTTTCCTTATCATGATTTTGTTATTTTCCTTCTATCTTCTTCACTTTCTATCTTTCCTTATGATTTTCTTTGTTTTATTCTTTTATCTTTGCCTTCTATCTTTCTTTATGTTATTCTTTGTTTTCATCCTTCCATCATCTTCTTCTCTTTCTATTTTCCGTATGTTACTCTTTGTTTTTATCCTTCTATCATTTCCTCTTTCTATCTACAACATAACATTAGGAAAGATAGTTAGATTATTTCGCGGCCGCCATATAATTTTCTGGCGGCCGCCAAATAATCATATCTTTCCTTCTGTAATGTTGTTTTCCTTCTATCTTCTTCTCTTTCTATCTTTCCTTATGTTCTTATGTTCATCATTCTATTTTCTTTTCTATCTTTCCTTATGTTATTCCTTGTGTTCATCTTTCTATCTTCCTCTCTTTCTATCTTTCCTTGTGTTACTCTTTGTTTTTATCCTATCGTTTCCTAATTCTAACATAATGAATATAGACAGAGAAAATGATAAAATAAAATAATCAGATTTGGCACGTCTGCTTACTACTGGCCCCTCCAGCGATGGAAAGAAGCCCTTTCACGCCGGAAAAATGCGCTCTCTATCTGCTGCCTCATATGTCCTTGATATATTCCTTCCCTCTGACAAGCTAATAGGGACACGTTCCAGAAGCACCATTCCATCTTCCCTTTCTTAAAACGATCCTCTACAGGCCATGTGAATGATGGACTATATATATGAATTGCGTTTATAGAAAAGACATCAACATTTTTGGATAAAAGGCCCTTTTGGCTTGGTTTATTCTTTAAGGAAAACTCCAGTGATAGAACAACAGATGGCATACCTATCTATTAAAGAAGTGGCATCTGTTTTGTCATGAATATGTATAGAACTATAAGAACGAGGAATTAAGACAACTTTGAGGCACCTATTCCATCTCGGGGAGAGAGCGTTACTTTTGTCGGAAGGGTCACTTTCAGTTGCAGGAGGGGAAGGGGGCATTTGGGAGGGCTAGGGTCAATCCTTGTTTATAAAAGCTATATTTTTTCATAATTAGCTTGGCTATGCTGGAGGAAAAATTGTTATGACGGAACACATTATATGAAGCACACAAAAAGAGATGCAGGCATACAAAGGGGGCATCCGCTTGGTAATGGATGGGTACAAACAAAGGGCACAATAGATGAAGAAGATGAAAGTTTACGTTAGAAGGGGCACTTATGCTATGACTGGAGGGGCAGGTCTTTACTTGGAAGGGGCACCTGTTTTTCACGGAAGGGAAAATTTTCTTAGTTTTGTAAAAAAAAAAAGTGGGGGCCACCAGCCCCCTCCCCCGTTCCGCAACTGATGAATGTGCTGATCAGTCGGGGTGTCCAGAATGTGGGCACGGAGTAAAGGTATCTGTATCCCGGAGGTACATTTTTTTAAAGGCGCTTGAGAGAGGGTCATACGAAGTGTTGCCTCCCCCCTCCGCCCCAAGCTACAACGGTTCCAACGCCTAGGGCTTGGTGGATGCAGAAGGTGCGCGTGTGAGAGTGTGTGTATGTGTGTGTGTGTGTGTGTGTGTGTGTGTGTGTGTGTGTGTGTGGTTGATTTTGGCAGTGGGTCATCCTTTATAAAGAAATGTAACCCCATTAAAAATAATCTTGTATGAATATGTTAAACCTAGATTATAGGATCAAGGATTTTCTAATGGTAGATGGTACGATTTTTGAAATCTCACAGATGAACTATCACGGGATACAGTAGGTGGTTACCCACTCCAAAATTATCGACAAAAATAATATTGGCATTATGTCAACTATTTTGGAATTGCAGGGAGTGTCAGATGCATAACGTTAATGATGTATAACCGTTTAAGTTCAATTGTAGTTAGTAGATGGATAAGACACTGGAAAACTGAACAATTTGGACATTTCACATTTCTCTAGACATGTCATGCATGATTCATAATAATGTCTTTAATACTGACAGAAATTTGATGGAGGAGATGACTACACACGTATACAACTGAGCTGGGTGTAGGAGAAGGATTTCCACCGAACCTGTGAAAAATTAGAGATTAAAAAGATGAAAATTGCACGTTTTATGACAAACGGGCCCTTTCCTTGAGAGAGTTCAGAATTGTTTTGGCAACAATAAACAAAAGAGAAGAAAGGGAGCTCCTCATATACACATAGTGGCGTAGCTAGAGTCCAGCCATTGAAGGGCAATGGCATCATGGGGGCACCGATCTTACTCGTAAAATTCAATGCGAATTTACAAGGCCGCTGGTTAGGGGGGTGGTGCGAAAAGGGGTCCAATTGTCTTCTTTTCTCTTCCTTTTCCCTTTTCCCTTCTTTTCTCCTATTCTATTTTTCTTTCATTTTCCCTTTTTTTCGCCATCAAATTGTCGTGCCATGCCCCCCCCCCCAGATGTCTCGTCTGTCCCTCTTTGTATATGGGACCAGAGCACGATATTAAATGTCATTTACAGGCATCACAAACTTGAGAATAGACTGCCCACAAAGTAGAATTAAAATGTCATTCCAGCCATTTCCAGGTGATGTTACTTGCTTCCGACTTGGTTGATAAGAACCTGAATAGTCAGGTGGCTTAGTGAAATTATCGTTACTTGCCGGATAAAAGCACCATTTTTGGTACAGGGCTTCCTTAGGACCTACTAAACGATATTAGGCTAGGAGCCCCCGGCAAAAAATTCAATTTAAGGGTGTGGGGGCGGGCGTCTTTTTGGAGCCCCCAAATGATTTTATAACATTGATTTGTTGTTGTACAAATGCCATTTTTGGCACAGGGCTTCCTTAGGACCTACTGAACGATATAAGGGTGTGAGGCAGGGGCGTCGCCTCGTAGCCCCCAAATAATTTAGAAGGTAATATAACATTTATTTTTAGTTGTACAAACGCCATTTTTGGTAGAGGGCTTCCTTAGGACCTACTGAACGATATAAGGGTAGGATCCCCCGGCAGGAATATCATAAAAGGGTGTGAGGCAGGGGCGTCGCCTCGTAGCCCCCAAATAATTTAGAAGGTAATATAACATTGATTTGTTGTTGTACAAACGCCATTTTTGGAACAGGGCTTCCTTAGGACCTACTGAACGATATAAGGGTAGGAACCCCGACAAGAATATCGTATAAGGGTGTGAGACAGGGTCGTCGCCTCGTAGCCCACAAATAATTTACAGGTAATATAACATTGATTTGTTGTTGTACAAACGCCATTTTTGGAACAGGGCTTCCTTAGGACCTGCTGAATGATGGTAGGGTAGGAGCCCCCGGCATAAATATTCATATATGTGTGATTGGGGGCCCCATGGGGTTGTACAACAAAAACTCAATGTTATGTTACCTTACAATTTATTTGTGGACTACGAGGCGACGCCCTGTCCCACACCCTTATATGATATTCTTGCCGGGGCTCCTACCCTAATATCGTTCAGTAGGTCCTAAGGAAGCCCTGTACCAAAATGGAATTGTACAACAACAAATAAATGTTATATTACCTTCTAAATTATTTGGGGCTACGAAGCAACGCCCCGCCCCACACCCTTATATGATATTCTTGCCGGGGGCTCCTACCCTAATATCGTTCAGTAGGTCCTAAGGAAGCCTAAAAATGGCAATTGTACAACAACAAATAAATGTTATATTACCTTCTAAATTATTTGGGGGCTACGAGTCGACGCCCCGCCCCACACCCGTATATGATATTCTTGCCGGGGGCTCCTACCCTTATATCGTTCAGTAGGTCCTAAGGAAGCCCTTAAAAAAAAAGGCATTTGTACAACAACAAATCAATGTGTTAAAATCATTCGGGGGCTCCAAAAAGACGCCCCGCCCCCACACCCTTAAATTGAAATTTTTGCCGGGGGCTCCTAGCCTAATATCGTTTAGTAGGTCCTAAGGAAGCCCTGTACCAAAAATGGTGCTTTTATCCGGCAAGTAACGATAATCGATAAATTTGACGCTAAGCCACCTGACTAGAAAGAGGAGACGGTCTATCGTCTACGAAATCGGTGAGATGGCCTCCACTTATCACCTTATTAATCAATCATGATACCCCCCTCTATCTTTCACTCTCTATCACCGATTTCAATCTTAGGCTTCTTTCTAATTTACCTTTCTTCATACCTTCCTTTCTTTCCTTTTCTTTTTCATTTGTCCTTTATATTGTCATATTGACTTGTGTCGTCTTCTACTATTTTTCTCTGTCTCTGTCTCTCTCTGTCTGTGGGTGTGTGTCTCTTTCTCTCTCCGGTCCTTTTGGATCTCCGATGGGGAGAGGGGGCTGGGCTGTCTCGGCCTCCTGAATTACTTTTAATGTTCGTTTGTTGTTTAGGTACCTTTTCCCATTTGCAGAATTATGAACCCTATTTCATTTTCGGAAATATTAACCCTCTTTAATTTTCGGAATTATGAACCCTATTTCATTTTCGGAATTATGAACTCTATTTCATTTTCGGAATTATGAACCCTTTTTCATTTTCGGAATTATGAACCTTTTTTCATTTTCGGAATTATGAACCCTTTTTCATTTTCGGAATTATGAATAGGCCTTTTTCATTTTCGGAATTATGAACCCTTTTTCATTTTCGGAAATACGAACCCTCGGAATTATGAACCCTTTTTCATTTTCGGAATTATGAACCCTATTTCATTTTCGGAAATATTAACCCTCTTTAATTTTCGGAATTATGAACCCTATTTCATTTCCGGAATTATGAACCCTATTTGATTTTCGGAATCATGAACCCTTTTTCATTTTCGGAATTATGAACCCTTTTTCATTTTCGGAATTATGAATAGGCCTTTTTCATTTTCGGAATTATGAACCCTTTTTCATTTTCGGAAATACGAACCCTCGGAATTATGAATCCTTTTTCATTTTCGGAATTATGAACCCTATTTCATTTTCGGAATTATGAACCCTTTTTCATTTTCGGAATTATGAACCCTTTTTTATTTTCGGAAATACGAACCTTCGGAATTATGAACCCTTTTTCATTTTCGGAATTATGAACCCTTTTTCATTTTCGGAATTACGAACCCTATTTAATTTTCGGAAATACGAACCCTATTTCATTTTCGTAATTACAAAACCCTATTTCATTTTCGAAACTACGAACCTTCGGAATTATGAACCCCATTTTATTTTAGGAATACGAACCTTCGGAATTACGGACCGTCGGAGTAACGAACCTTCGGAATTACGAATTTTCGGAATTGCGGACCTTCGGAATTATGAACCTTCGGAAATACGAACCTTCGGAAAAACGACATGTAACCGGGAGGGGGTGGGTTGTTATGAAAACTGCGTGTAGAATTTAAATCACCTGAGATATATCATTGAGCAGGAGGCTATAACCATGCTTACCTGTGGGTCTTTTCTATCTATCCCTATACACTCTCTCAATCTCTGACCCAATTTGTCTTTATTTCTCCCCCTGTCCTCCCCCCACCCCTCCCTCTCCCTCTCTCTCTCACCAGTATTTTTTTTCTCTAAACCTCACTGCCAGTCTCATGTTCATCCCGAATTGTTAGTCTCTATTTCTTTCTCCCTTCCTTCTTTCATTTTCTCTATCTCTATTTTCTCCAGACTATCCTTTTTTCCTCAGCCTTTGTCCATTTCTTTCATTCCCTGCATGTTCCTCTATCTTTATAAAATAATTGTGTATCTATTTATCTTTTTTCTTCTTTCTTTTATATCTACATTAATATATCCCCCCTCCCCCCTCTCTCTCTCTCTCTCCCTCTCCTCCCTCTCCTCTCTCTCTCTCTCTCTCTCCCCCCCTCTCTCTCTATATAATATATAACCCATTGCGAATGATATTGGTTCCATGTGTTGGCTAACATACAAAACAAATCTTTCTCCGTTCTCTCTCTCTATTTCATTCCCCCTCTCACTTAATTCCTACATTGTTTGTCTGTATTTCATTTGCTCTCACACCTCTTTCCTTAGCTTTCATTCCTTCCACTCATTCCTTGATAGTTACTCTTTTTTCTGTCTATCCAGATAATATATATTTTAAAAAAAAATCTATTTACATATTTCTTTCCTTCTCTCGCGCGCTCTAGGTATCAGCCTCTGTCATTTACATTACCCCTATACCCCCCTTTCTCTCTCTCTGTTCCCTCTCCCTCTCTCTCTCTCTTTCTCCAATTCCCTTATAATCGACACCCCATCTTCTTTTACGTTTTCTTATTTTCCTTATCATTCCTTCAGTCCACTCTATTTTGCCTCTCCTCTCTGTATCTCTTAAATTCCATTATTCCACACATTCCAAGAGAGAGAGAGAGAGAGAGAGAGAGAGAGAGAGGAGGTGGGGTCATTTACATTATATCCTTCTCCTTTATCATCTTTTTGTATCTCTCTCTTTCTCTCTTTCCCTCTCTCCCCACTCCCATCTCCGACCCATACACATCCGCCTGTATATCCCAAACTCTCTCTATGTTTTATCTCTGTCTGCCTTTCTCCATCTAGCTGTTACTGATCAACAACAATAGAAAGAATGATAATACTACCAATGGTTCCAGTTATGAAAATAGTCTTAAATTTGATTTAATTTTGATCAGTGATTTAAAAAGGAAGTTCAGACGATTTCTATCTTTTGTCTATACATCAATAAATACAAATAAGGCGTGTCAAACAGTGGTCTATTATCTAGAAAATAGCTTTCTAGATAATAGTTCTCTAGATAATTGGTTGTCTGTCATCAAAATTATCCCGCGAAAAAATCCCGCGAAAAATCCTGTGAAAAATCCAATCAAGGGAGAATTTTCTTGTTTCGTTAAAGGATTTTTCACGGGATTTTTCGCTGCTTTTTTCTTTCTGTAGATGTATGGATGCATGGTTGTATGGATGTACGGTTTCCTGCGTTCTGATTGGTTAAAACCGTACATCCATTCGATGGATGTATAGTTGTATTATAGTTGTCTCGTGTTTATGGCGGTAACGTTCCGCCCGCCATAGGTGCATATTGCCATGATAACATTTTAGGGGATTCCCCGTGAGGTAGCGCGCGCGCCCGCATGATATACGTTGCGTTGCGTGACCAAGCGGAAGCTAGCGCCCAAACTCAGCAGCCAAACTGATATCGATAACGCATTGGGCCACTACGTTGAACAATATGAACGCACTCCGTTCTCCGTTTGCCTGCCGATCGTAGTCTCCGCAAGCAGACACGGAGAGGAGTAGTCTTTGGCTTAGTCGTTGTTTTTCTCATTGAATTCGAAGAGATAACAAATATTTACTATTTTGAGAATTTAGAGACGAGGTATATAATAATCTACATTTTGTGTGAGTTTCAGCAAATTTAAAACTAATGGCAATTAGCGGCGAATTAATTAAAGCCCTATACCCCTCTATATATTATTAGACGTCATTGTTACTTGAGTTCAGGTTTGTTCTGGACATTGGTCGATATTCACTCAAATTAGACCTTTTAAATGCCGGCTGCTACGATTTGTGCACCCCGTATTCGACGAAGTATATAATAATCTACATTTTATGTGAGTTTCAGCAAATTTAAAGCAAATGGGAATTAGCGGCGAATTAATTAAAGCCCTATACCCCCTATATATTATTACACGTCATTGTTACTTGAGTTCAGGTTTGTTCTGGACATTGGTCGATATTCACTCAAATTAGACCTTTTAAATGCCGGCTGCTACGATTTGTGCACCCCGTATTCGACGAAGTATATAATAATCTACATTTTATGTGAGTTTCAGCAAATTTAAAGCAAATGGGAATTAGCGGCGAATTAATTAAAGGCCGAAAGCTTCTTCTTACCCTACACGTTATGAGCTATTTCAGCCGCACGTGGTGTCTTCTGGACATTGGTCGATATTCACTCAAATTAGACCTTTTAAATGCCGGCTGCTACGATTTGTGCACTCGGTATTCGACGAAGTATATAATAATCTACATTTTATGTGAGTTTCAGCAAATTTAAAGCAAATGGAAATTAGCGGCGAATTAATTAAAGCCCTATACCCCCTATATACCACGCTATGGTTACTTGAGTTCAGGTTTGTTCTGGACATTGGTCTATATTCACTCAAATTAGACCTTTTAAATGCCGGCTGCTACGATTTGTGCACCCCGTAATCGACGAGGTATATAATAATCTACATTTTATGTGAGTTTCAGCAAATTTAAAGAAAATGGGAATTAGCGGCGAATTATTTAAAGCCCTATACCCCCCTATATACCACACGCTATGGTTACTTGAGTTCAGGTTTGTTCTGGACATTGGTCTATATTCACTCAAATTAGACCTTTTAAATGCACGATTTGTGCACCTCGTAATCGACGAGGTATATAATAATCTACATTTTATGTGAGTTTCAGCAAATTCCCATTTGCTTTAAATTTGCTGAAACTCACATAAAATGTAGATAATTATATACTTCGTCGAATACGAGGTGCACAAATCGTAGCAGCCGGCATTTAAAAGGTCTAATTTGAGTGAATATCGACCAATGTCCAGAAGACACCACGTGCCGCTGAAATAGCTCATAACGTGTAGGGTAAGAAGAAGCTTTCGGCCTTTAATTAATTCGCCGCTAATTCCCATTTGCTTTAAATTTGCTGAAACTCACATAAAATGTAGATAATTATATACTTCGTCGAATACGGGGTGCACAAATCGTAGCAGCCGGCATTTAAAAGGTCTAATTTGAGTGAATATCGACCAATGTCCAGAACAAACCTGAACTCAAGTAACAATGACGTGTAATAATATATAGGGGGTATAGGGCTTTAATTAATTCGCCGCTAATTCCCATTTGCTTTAAATTTGCTGAAACTCACATAAAATGTAGATTATTATATACCTCGTCGATTACGGGGTGCACAAATCGTAGCAGCCGGCATTTAAAAGGTCTAATTTGAGTGAATATAGACCAATGTCCAGAACAAACCTGAACTCAAGTAACCATAGCGTGTGGTATATAGGGGGGGTATAGGGCTTTAATTAATTCGCCGCTAATTCCCATTTGCTTTAAATTTGCTGAAACTCACACAAAATGTAGATTATTATATACCTCGTCTCTAAATTCTCAAAATAGTAAATATTTGTTATCTCTTCGAATTCAATGAGAAAAACAACGACTAGGCCAAAGACTACTCCTCTCCGTGTCTGCTTGCGGAGACTACGATCGGCAGGCAAACGGAGAACGGAGTGCGTTCATATTGTTCAACGTAGTGGCCCAATGCGTTATCGATATCAGTTTGGCTGCTGAGTTTGGGCGCTAGCTTCCGCTTGGTCGTTGCGTGGCATAGAACCAGGGAGCTGAGATGACGTAGAATCTTGACTTCCATCATCCAAGAGCAGAAATGGCACTTTCGTGAAACAGGAAACCACCATTCGCTCCGATCCGATCCGCACAGCTAGTAGCGCTGCATTTCACCAGGGAGGTGAGACTAAATATAGACCTTCTTGATTTCACACTCATTTGTTTCCTTCTTCCCACAATCCAGACCGTGCATTTAGTATAGTAGTAGACTCTATAACTCCGGGAAGCTCCAACACCGGCGCCGTAGGCGTCGGAGCTTCGGTAAAACTGTAGTGGGGGCTTCTAAAACAGCCGATGGGGTAACATTATTGTTAAATCTGCAATGGTAGTACTTACAATTTTTACATCATAGGGTGCACGAATCCTCAGGGCATAACAATGATCACTTGAATTCATAATTTGAAGAAATCTTCGATGGGAAAAAAAGGGTTATTCAAAGCCCTACACAAATAGTCCGGGAGCCAGGGGGGGTCAACCTAGCTGGAAGGGAAACCAATTTTCATGTCCACAGATGTAAAGATCGCATAGCTCCATATAACAATTCGACCGTCTGGCATGTTCTAAGTGATGGGTGTGGCCAGGGGGAGCCCCCTCCCCCAAAAAGCGGCCCTTTTGACGACAAATTAGTATTTTGTAAATAATATTGTAAGGAAACCTTGAACCACCATGAGTTTGGTGTCATATGAAAGAAAATTAAATTATCTACATTTTGATACCTATTTCAACGAAATTAAGATTAATTTACATAGCAAATTTAAGTAAAAACATGATTTTTGGTGATTTTTTGAAATATTGAATTTTATCAAAAAGATTATTTTCCATATATCAAAATCGGAGAGGTGCATTTTTCATAACTTTCCAGGAATTTGCTTATGTACAAAGACAATATCCTGTGCGAGGGAGAGGTTTATATATCTTTTCAATAAAAAGTTATAGCAATCCAAAGTTATTGATTTGATTTCCACAAAACAACATTTTTGCCCACATGTGTATTAACTGTATGCATATACGTGCATTAGTGTATTAAGGACCTGTTTGGCGTGTTTACATCGAGTTTTAAAGATAACTTATAACTAAAACCTCTAATCACCATGTATTTGGTGTCAAAAGATGGATAATTAAAATACCTTCATCCTGATATCAATTTCAATGAGTGATGTAGTGTGTGAAATATAAATTTTGAGCCAAAAAGGTGCTTTATTGTAGATATTCCTCTGATTTTGGCCAGTATCTCGGTATATTAACTGGACAAAAGTGATTAGACATTTAGTAGTGCAGAAAGTTCAAAGGATTTGGAGCGCTGAGTGCAATTGATAAGTTCTTCTTCTGTACTCTGGGATGTTTCAGGAAATGTGGACATTGGCAGTTGCCTCCCCAGGCGCAGATCCAGGGGCAGGGGCCTAGCCCCCCGCCAAAAAGAATAAAGAGAGAGAGAGAGAAGGAAAAGGGAAAGGGAAAGAGGAGAGAAAGGGAAAGAAAGAAGAGGAAGCAGAAAAGAAAAGGGAAAACGGGAGATCGGGGCGAAAGGGCCTTGTCTCCCAGGTTGTTGCCTTCCCCCAGCAAAAAATAAGAGAGAAGGAAGGAAATGGAAAGAAAAAAGGAAAAAGGGAGATAAAGGGAATGAAATAAAGAGGACGAAGAAAAAAAAATTGCGATTCTCCTGCCAACAAGTTGTGGATCTGGGATGGGACCTAAAGGCCCTTGCCTCTCCCCCCCCCCGCCAAAAATAAAAAGGGAAAGGAAAGGAAAGAGGAGAGCTAAAAGGAACAAAAAGAGGAAGAAGAAAAGAAAAGGATGAAAACAAGGGAGATCAGTTGCGATTAATTCGGCCAACAATGTATGGATCGGGGACCGAAAGGCCCTTGCCCCTCTCCCCCTGCAAACTTAAAAAGAAAGAAGGAAAGGAAAAAAGAGGAAGAAGAAAGGTAGGGAGATCATGAGTGATTTTCCCCGCCAAAAGGTGTGGATCGGGCGAAAGGCCCTTGCCTCCCCTTATCTGACCGTTATTTAATACCTACCCTGAGCTTACGGGGCTCTGCCCTGGAATCCACCTAGGGCCCTAAGGCAGGCCCTTTGATGCTTATCTGATCGTAATGCATAAAACCCCTGAGTTTCGGGGCTCCGCCCCTGGACCGCCAATTAGTGACCTGCCAGAGTCACAAATAAGGTATCAAAATATGCTCATCTGACCGTAATTAAATGCCTAAAACCCCTGAGCTTACGGGGCTCTGCCCCCTGGACCCAACCTAGGGCCCTAAGGCGGCCCCTGGATGCTCACCTGACGGTAATTTAATGCCCCAAACCCCTAAACTTCCGGGGCTCCGCCCTGGACCAAACGCCAATATGTCCTGCCAGTGTCACAAATAAAGTATAAAAAATGCCATCTGACCGTAATTAAATGCCCATACGCCCGAGCTTCCTGGGGCTCCGCCCTTGACCCCGCCGGTGCTTTGCCCCTAGACCCAACGCCCATTTACGCTACGCTCTTCATGATCGTAAATACTTTAGCCTCCCCACACCCTTTGAGAAACGTTCAGCGGGGCCTACATGTAAGAGTGGTGGTGATGCGGATTTTTTTCTTCTGCCCCACCCAAACGATTTTGCTCATTACGCCACTGCTCCAGTGGTCACCATTACGTACCAATATTTGGCTCGCACAATTTCAAATTTGGGCCCTCTAAGAAATCTTGGATCCGCGCCTCCTGCCCCCTCCCTACCCCACCCCACCCCCTTCCAGCCGCTTGTCATAATCTTGCCCATGACCAAGACAAGTTAGTGCATCGATCAACATGAATATAATATAATATCGCCATGTTTGCTTTAATGGTTTATTTTTCCTGACTACTAAGAAAACATGTGTATGCTTGTGAGCAACCAATACTCGCATGATTCCTATTGTGATTAGATTAGAATGACATAAACTTTTCTCATAAAATAGTTTCGGCTAGGTATGCAAAGTTATTTTTTCTCTCGATTACAAGTAATTCGGTACAAAATCGAAGGAACATTATGAAACTACTTGATTCGATTGAATCTAAGTTTTAGTCTTTGTGTGTTTCAAATAGGAAGTTCCACAACTACAATTGAGATCAATTTGAAATCTTTTCTGCTTAGCCATGAATAACTTTAAATCGTTACTAACTCCTTGAACTTCTAAGGATCTCACGATTTGATGATTGGAAAATGTCATTAGGTACCAGCTTATAATTTTGGTAACACATCACCGTCTACATTAGAGTTCTATCATGCCCGTTGCATAAACCATATGGTCTTTTGAACATAGAATAACATTTTTTAAAATTAGAATAAAATAAAATGCAAACTTGTCGTAGATTGTTTCCTTTGAAACAGCGTTCGAGTTACAGTTCCACCAGGGACACTGTCATAGACAATCTTTGATTACTTCTATTTATTGAATTTTAATTGGGATGTGGGCAAAAAGGAAATCTGCATGTAATACTTTGCAAGTTCAAGCTAGTAAATGTGCTTCAACTGATCATTTCAAGCGTATTAAGCGTATTGTTATTTTTGACTCCAGTCTAGCAGGTCACTAATAGGCGTGGGGTCGAGGGTGCAGAGCCCCCGGAAGCTCAGTGGTTTTAGGCATTTGATTACGATCAGATTAGCATCCAGAGACCCGCCTTAGGGCCCTAGGTGGGGTCCAGGGTGCAGAGCCCCCGGAAGCTCAGGGATTTTAGGCATTTGATTACGATCAGATTAGCATCCAAGGGCCTGCCTCAGGGCCCTAGGTGGATTCAGGGGCAGAGCCCCGTAAGCTCAGGAGTAGGTATTAAAATTGTTTTCATCCTTTTCTTTTCTTCTTCCTCGTTTTGTTCCCTTTTAGCTCTCCTCTTTGCATTTCCCTTCACCCCTTCTTTTTGGCAGGGGGGGGAAGGCAAGGGCCTTTAGGTTCCCATCCCGATCCACAACTTGTTGGCGGGAGAATCGCAACTGATATCCCCTTCTTTTCTTCGTCCTCTTTATTTCATTCCCTTTATCTCCTTTTTCTTTTTCTTTCCCTTTCCTTCCTTCTCTCTTTTTTGTTGTTGCTGGGGAGGCAACAACCTGGGAGGCAAGGCCATTTCGCCCGATCTCCTATTTCCCCTTTTCTTTCCCTTCCTCTTCTTTCTTTCCCTTCTCTCTTCTTTTCATTTCCTTCTTTTCCTTCTCTCTCTCTCTCTCTCTCTCTCTTTTTTGGCGGGGCAAGGCCCCTGGCCCTGGATCCGCGCCTGGGGAGGCAACTGCCAATGTCCACATTTCCTGAAACAGCCCAGAGTACAGAAGAAGAACTTATCAATTGCACTCAGCGCTCCAAATCCTTTGAATTTTCTGCACTACTAAATGTCTAATCACTTTTGTCCAGTTAATATACCGAGATACTGGCCAAAATCAGAGGAATATCTACAATAAAGCACCATTGCACTCATTGAAATTGATATCAGGATGAAGATATTTTAATTATCCATCTTTTGACACCAAATACATGGTGATAAGAGGTTTTAGTTATAAGTTATCTTTAAAACTCGATGTAAACACACCAAATAGGTCCTTAATACACTAATGCACGTAATGCATACAGTTAATACACATGTGGGCAAAAATGTTGTTTTTGTGGAAATCAAATCAGTGACTTTGGATTGCTATAACTTTTTATTGAAAAGATATATAAGCCTCTCTCGCACAGGATATTGTCATTGTACATAAGCAAATTCCTGGAAAGTTATGAAAAATGCACCTCTCCGATTTTGATATATGGAAAATAATCTTTTTGATAAAATTCAATATTTCAAAAAAATCACAAAAAATCATGTTTTTAACTTAAATTTGCTATGTAAATTAATCTTAATTTTGTTGAAATAGGTATCAAAATGTAGATAATTTAATTTTCTTTCATATGACACCAAACTCATGGTGGTACAAGGTTTCCTTACAATATAATTTACAAAATACTAATTTGTCGTTAAAAGGGCCGCTTTTGGGGGGAGGGGGCTCCCCCTGGCCACACCCACCACTTAGAACATGCCAGACGGTCGATTTGTTATATGGAGCTATGCGATCTTTACATCTGTGCATATGAAAATTGGTTTCCCTTCCAGCTAGGTTGACCCCCCCTGGCTCCCGTACTAAAACGATTCTTCCATGTCGCAGCATCGATTCAAAATGGCGAAGAGACAGTACGCATGCGCGGCAGAGCCGCAGAAAGTATGAATATTCATGCTATCGGCGCCGATCGCTGAAATCGCTGAATATGCACGACTCGAACAAACAGAGCGGTGAATGTAAACCCATGTCCCTCGGCCCTTCTCAACTCGTGCATATTCAGCGATTTCGAAGCGATCGGCGCGATAGCATGAATATTCATACTTTCTGCGGCTCTGCACGCATGCGCACTGTCTCTTCGCCATTTTGAATCGACGCTGCGACATGGAGGAATCGCTGTGTAGGGCTTTGAATAACCCTTTTTTCCCATCGAAGATTTCTTCAAATTATGAATTCAAGTGATCATTGTTATGCCCTGAGGATTCGTGCACCCTATGATGTAAAATTGTAAGTACTACCATTGCAGATTTAACAATAATGTTACCCCATCGGCTGTTTTAGAAGCCCCCACTACAGTTTTACCGAAGCTCCGACGCCTACGGCGCCGGTGTTGGAGCTTCCCGGAGTTATAGGGTGGTATTCCGATAGTGCGAACTAAGTTAAGCTCAGCTTAACTAGTTCACACTTTTATGGAGTGCCTGTTGCCAACTCATTTTCCCTGTAAAGATTATTTTAATCCTGCAATGAAAAGTGTCCAAAAAAATAATTTTGCAATGAAATGGGAAGAAAAAGATAATATGAGTATGAACTGAATTTCAATAAAGTCTTTGGTAGATTATCTTTGTCATGAATATTGAAGGAGGAAGATGACACCTAGCATTCCATAGAAGTGTGAACTAAAATTCTTGTTTAGTCTGGACTTAGTCCCGGCTTAACTTAAGAGAATACCACCCATAGACTCTACTACTAGTACACACAATTCACAAGCTTGCTTGCGCTTGTGCATGCGGACGAACGCGTGGTTTCCAAAAGCAATATAACCTACCTAGTTAGGTACAGAAAATTACCATCTGGTAAGTATTATAAGGGTTTATAATGTACAGTACATGTATAGCACCTTTTATTGTTGGCACACAAAGCGATTAGACTGCATATGACTTGTGTACAGAAGTAAGATAAAAAGATGCAGGGACTTTGGGAAAGGCTAGCAACAGCTATGGTTTCAGTTCAAGAGTCTTAGTAGAATAAAGCTATTATTATTGTTGTGTTAACATAAACTATCCTGTTTGAAGTCTTGTTCTTGGTCAGGTGTATTCTCCCCTTTCATTTGGCGTAATCGGCAGGATTAGATGTTACCAGGCAAGGAAGATTTTTATGGATTGTTTATGGTTGACAGTGTTCATTTTTCTCCATTGGATTGTGTGTTTACACTGATACACTGGGATTGTGTATTGTTTGTGTATGTGTAGCTCCACATAGCTACACTCCAGCCCAGGTTAGTTTTGTGTCTGTGTCTGCTCGCAAGTAGGCCTAATATTGCTCTGTTGGTATGTTGGAATTTGAGAAAGTCTTCATGAAAACATTTCTATGTGCTAATGCTATATATAGACCTTAGCTTTGTCTATAAAAAGTTACTTGGTTTGTTTGGACTGTAAATTGGAGTAGATTGGATTAGATAAATTAGATTAAAAGTTAACAAGTAGTCTATAAGTACTAGTAAGCTAGGTCCCAATTCAGCATTACAGCAACTAAAACTTTTAAACTTAGTCTACAAGTTAGAGACTAGGATAAGGGACCACAGCAACAACAAGAACAAATTAAAAATAAAATAAACGTTGATGACCAAGATACCAGAACATTTTTAGACAGATAAAATAAATTTAGAAGAATCTTATATTTATACATAGTCTAGTCTCCTTAAACTTATAAGTAATAAAGTTGCCAAAACGAAAGTCAATATGGAATACATGTATAGACTAAATGTGAAAGAATCATAGATTCTAATCATAATCATAGATCTACGCTAGCAAAAACAAAAAAACAAAAAACGAAACAAACAAAATCTACAAATTTAATTCAAATTTGGATAGAGGGGAGAGCTACGTTTCCACAATGGATCGAAGTACATACTTGAGTCACTTCACTGCTGAATACATTGGCAGGTTGTGCGAATTGAATCACATTGATGTGAATAAAGTTAAAATAAAAGAAGAAAGAATCTCCTGCTTAAATCAGTTACCACAGATGATTGAAGAGACTACTCCATCCACCGCTCAGCCCAGTCAGTCGGGTATGAGTGCGGAGGATTTGGCTCGCTTGATGAAGGAGATGGAGATTTCTCGCTGTCAAGAGACCAAGCAGCTATGTGAGTCTCTGATGAAGATAAATGTCGGTCCCCAGCCTAGGGTAGAGTATAAGTTGCCCGGGCTCCATAGACTTACCGGAGATGATGATATCTCTTGTTATCTCAGCACGTTTGAACGTATGGCTACAGCGGAAGAGAGGCCTAAGCATGAATGGGCTAAATTGCTGGAACCATATTTGACAGGGAAGGCCCAACAGGCTTTTCATTCTTTGAGTAATACAGAAAAGCAAAACTATGATGCTGTTGTACAGGTTATCCTCCGTAGGTATCAGCTTACCCCAGAAGCCTATAGGGTTAAATTTAAGACTGATACTAAGCAGAGTGAGGAAACCTTTGAAGAATTTGCAAACAGACTACAAGACAACTTCTACAAGTGGGTAGAAGCAACACCCTCTACCATCGAAATCCCTGATGTGAAGCGATGCTTTGATCTGGTCATGGTCGATCAGTTCCTGAGTACTGTGGTTGATGAGACACTACGACTGAAACTTAGGGAGCGCAACGAACGCTCACTCATTGCGGTAGCCCGCACAGCAGATGAGTTGCTCCTCCATAGGCGTGCTAATTCGATGGCTCGCAGAGACGAAACAAATTTCAGAAAGCAGCAGGGTCAAGGTGGTATGGCTGATAGACGTCCAAACCCTAGGCCTACTGGTTATTTCCAAGGTCAAACCGCCTCGAATCCTAACCGCAGAGGGGCATTTAATCAGAATTGCTACCGCTGTGGACAACTAGGGCATAGGATGGTGGATTGCCCCATGCCACCTACCCCTGCAAAGTCACCATTTACCCAACAGAATAGTGCCTCCAACACACCAACACCCACATCAACCACAACACCACATATTACAGACACAGGGAAAGTCAATTTCATAGCCCCAGTACATAAGGAGATTCCTAACATGCTCGATTTTCCAGAGCAGGGACTCCTACCCATGATGGAACTTGTTCTGAAAGGGGGAACTGATTCAACCGAAACATGTGTAAAGACGTATGGGCTGGTGGACTCTGGGTCTACAGTGTCTCTCCTCCCGACAGACCTCTGTGAAAAGTTGTCTTTACCAGTTACCCCTTGTAGTGAGGGTACCACTTTGAAGATATTAGGCGAAATTACCGTAGTTCCACATGGGGTGACAAGTGCGGAAGTAGAGTTTGGAGTCAGTACCATACAAGTCAATTTTCAGGTAGTTCAGACCTTGCCAGCTCCAGTTCTCTTGGGAGCAGATTTTGCTCATGCAGTAAAATTGGTGATAGATTTCGGTGAAGGGTGCTTCGGCACCAGCTTTGGGGTTGAAAAACCTGTTAAGTTTCCTATGTTGGGAATTCAGTCAGTAGAGCCAGAATACCCAGACTATGAACTGGACATGGAGGGCAGAGATACTATTGCTGTGCCTTCTGGAACCAAGTTAGATGTTTCCTCCACCGAACGGGCAGAACTTGAGACCCTGTTGGATGAGTTCCAGGATGTTCTTTGTGATGTCCCAGGTTTCACAGATGTGGATTCGCATCGCATCGATGTGGGCGATGCCGCTCCATCCCGTTCACACCCCTATAGAATGGGTCCTGAGCGAAAGAGAGCCATGGATGAAGAAATATCAAAACTCTTGGAAAGTGGGAAAATAGAGCCTTCGTCATCCCGTGGGCCTCCCCTGTTGTCATGGTGCCAAAGAAGGGAGGCACTTATCGCATGTGTATAGACTACCGAAAGTTGAACTCGGTAACAAAGATTGATGCTTATCCAATGCCGTCAGTAGATGACATTCTCCAGTCATTGCATGGAGCTCAGGTGTTCTCTTCTTTGGACCTTAAAAGTGGTTATTGGCAGATGGGAGTAGCTCCAGAAGATCAGGAGAAGACTGCGTTTGTGTGCGAACAAGGTCTGTTTCAGTTCAAAGTACTTCCTTTTGGGGTTGTCAATGGGCCAGCAAGCTTCCAAAGATTGATGCATACTGTACTTGGTGATCTCGTTGGAAGGTGTTGCTATGTCTACTTGGACGATATTGTCTGTTTTTCTGGTAGCACACAGGACCACTACAAAGACTTGAGGGAAGTCTTGGGTAGGTTAAGAACTGCAGGGCTTACTGTGAATGTTGAGAAATGCCAGTTCTTACATAGGGAGATGAGGTATCTTGGCCATTTCATTGGGGCTGATGGCTTGAAGCCCGACCCAGACAAGGTGTCTGCCATCAGTGAGTATCCCGTGCCTACCTCTGTCAAGGAACTAGAGAGATTTCTGGGAATGATTGGATGGTATCAGAAGTTTGTACCAGGATTTGCAGATAAGGCTGTCCCATTGTATGCCTTGAAGAAAAAGGATACCAAGTGGAAGTGGACAGAAGAGTGTTCCATTGTGTTTGACAGCCTGAAGGAGGCTCTTATGTCTGAACCAGTGTTAGGCTACCCGAACCGGGCTTTGCCATTCGTTGTACACACGGATGCTAGTAATGTAGGTTTAGGGGCTATTCTAACACAGAAACAAGACTCCCAGACTAAAACCATAGCATATGCGAGCCGGACCCTGTCAAGTGCGGAACGGAACTACAGTACTACCGAGAAGGAGTGCCTTGCCATCATCTGGGCCTTGGAAAAGTGGAGGCCGTACTTGGAAGGCAGACCTTGTAAAGTAGTGACAGACCATCAGGCCCTGTGTTGGCTCTTCCGGAAGAGGAAGCAAGGGGGCAGACTAGCTCGTTGGGTATTACGCTTACAGGACTACAACTTCCAAGTGGTGTATCGTCCTGGATCCCAACACCATGTCCCAGATGCCCTATCCAGATGTGGTGGAGAATCTGCATTGGTGGCAGCTGTTGAGGAAATCCATGCAAACCCACGCAGTGACAATGAGGAGAAGTGTGCTGACCCCAACTGCAGTCAACCAGAAGATGACTTAGTAGACTGGGTGTACTGTGATCGATGTAAACGTTGGTACCATCAAAGCTGTGTTGGTATCACTCGGGAGGAGGCTGAGATGATAGATATCTACATCTGTCCATCCTGTCAACCAGATGAAACTCCGGGACCTGAGGATTTGGACTGTCCCATTCCACCCTCAGACTAACTGGGTGGAGAGAGTCAACAGAAATCTGAAGGCCATGCTTCAGTCCTACGTGTCAGGGGACCATCGCTCATGGGATGTACACTTGGCAGAATTCGGCTTCGCATTGAACACTTCTACTCATGACACTCTGGGAACAGAACCAGCACTCCTCATGTTTGGGAGGCGACTAAACACTCCTCTCAGCAACAAACTTGCAACTAACGTTTCTGATGGTGTAAGTCAACCCAGTGTGGAGGACATCACATTGCGTAGCCAACTAGCGAAGGATAAGGCCAAGCGACACTACGACAAACGGAGACGCGAGGTTCAGATGAAGGAAGGAAATCGTGTGCGAATCAAAACCTTTCCAATATCAGATGCAAAGAAGTGCTTCATGGCAAAACTAGCTCCCGTTGGTCAGAGATGTATGTTGTGACCAAACAACTGACCCCGGTAAACTTTGAAGTCGTGAATGAAAAGAACAGAAATATAGTTCGCATTGTCCATGTGGACCAGCTCAAACTGTGCCAATGACTCTAATGGACACATGTACCTGAACATTTGGAGAAAGACTTGTGACATTTGTGAGACATTGAGTACCTACATGTATTTAATGTAAACTGTTGAACTTATTGTCGTTTAAGTCTATGATTGAATACTTCCTGAACACTCAGTGACAAAACAAAGCGAAACAACTCACAAATCAATAAATTTACATCCATAACTGTGTTGACCATATGATTAAATAAGAACAAACTTCGATAAATACTGCGCTACTCATTATATATGGTATGATTACATCGTCTCAGGTCAAGATTCATCTGCTAGCATCTTGAGAGTTTATTTCAAGACAGTCATATATTTTTAATACATGTTATATCAAAGCTTTATGATAACAAATGTGGATGAAAATTGACAGGGTGGAGTTGCATTTATATTTAACCAAAAATATAAGTGTTGACGGTAGTTGATATTCTGTTTTGGGCCCTTGCCTGTGTTCTCAGGTCGTGTTAGTGCTCAGTGTTTTTGCTCTTGTTTTTGTCATCCTCCAGCTGTGCTGGGATGTTTCAAGATGTTATTTCCTTGAAGGTGTAAATAGGCATAATAGTTGGACAATATGGTAGGGGCTGTAAAGATAGCATTTTGTGCTACAAGTTTTAACTGTATTGTTTTTAAGTGGAATTAGGATGCATCTGCTTGCATAAATGTTTTAGATTTCCATGTAAGTGGAGTTTGTTTGCATGTTCTATTGTTTACTACAATACATTTTACCATAGGGCGCATCTGACGTCATGATGATTTTATGTTCATCAGTAGCCTGTCGAGAGCTTTATACTAGAAATAGAATTTGAAAAAAAAAAAAACCCATAGGGTTATTTTGGTGGGGGAGAGTATAAGGGTTTATAATGTACAGTACATGTATAGCACCTTTTATTGTTGGCACACAAAGCGATTAGACTGCATATGACTTGTGTACAGAAGTAAGATAAAAGATGCAGGGACTTTGGGAAAGGCTAGCAACAGCTATGGTTTCAGTTCAAGAGTCTTAGTAGAATAAAGCTATTATTATTGTTGTGTTAACATAAACTATCCTGTTTGAAGTCTTGTTCTTGGTCAGGTGTATTCTCCCCTTTCAGTATGGCAAAATCTTTCCTATAACTAACCATACTAACATTTGTTAACTAATGTTTGTCAACTAATGCTAACTAGTAATGGTTCTAATTAATTTAGACCGAAAGCTTCAGTCTCTGATATCGACGGTTGTTCCGCTGAGATTGCATCTGGCTCCTCTGACCGCCTCTATACATGGACTGAAGTACGTCAATGGAGTAGTGTGGGGAACGAATGGTTCAGTTCGGCCGGACCGCGATGAATGAGATATGCAACGAGTTTTTCATTCTTTACGTCTTCATATATCCACTTTGGCTGCAATTTTACACTGAATTTTATTAAAAATTAAAAATAACACAGAAATATCTACTTTGACTTACGATAGCTTGCTCATTTAGATCCTATATTAATGATTAATCCGAGAAAGTCTTGTACAGTTGTAGTCAACAAGATTTGTTGTCAGCCATCTTGGTTTAAGTTGATGAATATTCATTTTTTCTTTTCGAACGTCCAATAGCTACGTATGAGTCAGCCCGGCTTGAGCCGGTGATGTTTGAATATTCATAAGCCCAATATCAAACACGTGCTCTGATTGGCCATTGGGCTTGTTTTGGTCGGTTGACCCGGAAATATATCGGGCGGGTCATGTCATAGATTACCAGTTCGAATGCATGAACGTACCGTTTCCTTGGTTCTGAGATAAAAATTGGATAACTCATATACGTAAGTCCGTAAATTTCGCATTTAGAAATAAGTCATAAAAAATTGATAACTGTACATAGGAGAAAAATAGACATAGTATTTTTGTATCTGATTTATAAATCAGAAAATTAGATCTAAATAAAGAAAATCGTGGGAGAAAGTTTTTGACCTAAAAGCAGGCCAAAATCGGCTCAATCTCTCCCCGTGGTGCGAGCCGTATGGGGTACCGTCTGTGTATGGGGAATGTCAACAAATGTCAGTTTTATTAAAGAATGACCCATATCAGACGGTTATTTCTGTCTATAATTAATTATGCTTACATTTGCATTTGTCAACCTTCTATTGAGTATTGTTGACACATCATTCTCGTAAATCGTAATTTGTTTTTTGTGTACATGCATTTCATTTTACCTTTAAATTACCCGAGAATCTGGAAGAATGCTGTTGTCTGTTGAGCTGAGTGTAGTCAGGTAGTCAGGCTTGATCCAGTTTCAACTCATGTATTCATCCACACATAGCTGCAATGCTATCCTGGCTGTGTAATAAAAGAGGCAGCACTGTACACTGCACATTAATCCAACATTTTTCAGATCTTGCTGTATGATACTTTCAAATGCCTTTATAAATAATTACATGGGAGTATTAGTAATAACAAATAGCTAACTAATGGAACTTACAAGTTTCGGTGGTGAAAATTTCCTGGGTTTCAAGATATCTGAGCCGACTTTTTACCGACAAATTTTGTCGTACTCAGCTAACATGCGCCATTTTCGAATTTAATGATGTATTTACAAAATGAAGGTACCAACCTCAACGCCCGATTACAGTGCTTCCTCGCTTGGTGTTAGGGACGCGATCGGTTGTGTACACAGCTCAGCGGCAGGCTATTAGCTTAGTCTCTGCGTATGAGCGTTTTCAGAGTTTAGTATTAAATACATATATATACATGACTCTGCAGCGTTGTTTTTTTGTCAAATAGCGCCGTTTACGACAGATCTCTCCCCTAAAGCACTTTCACCAATTCATAATAAGTACATTAAAAATGAAATTTGTAAAGAAAATCATAATTCTTTCAAGATAGGGGAGGAAGTCATGCATGGATATAATTTCAGCCGAACTAAGCCGACGGGTAGCGGAGCATAAGTCCAAAGTATAATATTCAATTTAAGAATTGTGAGGTCTTAGTGCGAACAATAATTATTACATCATATAAAGAGGGAGAAGAAAAAAAACCTGTTTAGTTTTAGCACAATCAAATCATTTATTTATATTATTATTTGAGTAAGGAAATCCTTTGAAATTTAAAAACTTTTAGGGTTTTGCACGCCTTGGGTTGAAAAAATTGCATGTGTCATTCGTTTGGACTGCAGATCACTGTAAAGCTTGGGATTTGTTCAATAAGTTGTTTGAAATCTCGAAATGAAACATAAAAACTCAAAATAGAGGATGGCAACGGATATCGGTACTTGCACTGTTGAGCAAATGTACACTCTTCAAATTGAGAATAATAAAATAAGCGATACCTTCAGCATGTATAAAAGAATGGTTCCGCGAGAGAAAATGTCTGTACTGGTCTATGGGAATATATGGGATTTCTTCTCGCAACGTTTTCACCGATAACTGAAATAAGCAACAATTCCATAGTACCGTTGCGTTCACTGGTGCCTTCATCTACGTGGAAAGCTAATACGAAAGCTGTGATTGTTTACGCGCTCCATCTATGTATTTGGTTAATCTACTTTTCGTTCACGAAAAAGTATGTGAAATTATACAGTTGTGAAAATTCCCAGTTGTGAACATTAGTGAAATTACAAATATATTTTGATTTTCTGGGACAGGAAAAGATTTTGTTACATCTGTAGTGACCATATACGATCCTTGATATTTGTGTTGATCATCTATATTAAATCATTGATATTAATTATATAATCTTATTGTCTGATATATCGTGTGGTTTGTTCCTCGTGAGATCGTCAAGTTAAAAAGTACGCCCCCGCCCTGGGAGTTCTACAAATCAGTTGATCAGTGTCCTCTTAACTTCTTTATTAAGCAGAGTCTCGTACTGTATTGCAAATTTGGTAGTTCTATATTTCTTAGGTGCTGAATGTACGTGAACAATGAAGTAATATGATTAATGATGAGAAACACGTCAACAAATAGGACAAAAGTTTAAATGAAAGGCACATAAAACAATTTAAGTTTCTCTATTTGTCTTCCTTTTTAATTTAATCATGGTTTCAAGATAACATGAACAAATAGTCGTATACCAATTAATATCTATCAACAAATTCATAATTTTCTAAAGTTATGCCATAATTATTATTGAGACATATTTTTGACAGCTCAAAATGATAAATTTAAAAAATAGTGACTACACAACATATATCTTGACACTATGTAATATCTAATACACTGTAGTATAAGAACATTTCCATTTGAGTAATAGTGGATGGAATCATTAACTGAAATGTAAGATTCTATGAATGCTGTATTTATACGATACGGCCGGACTAAAATTAAGAAACCAAATTACATTCCAAAAAGTAGCCCCCGTCATGAAAAGAACCCCCATGAGAAACCTCAAGGGGGCTTTTTTTTGTAAATTAAACAAAGAGCCCCCTTGGAAGAAAAAATTTGATGGTTGATTGTCACAAAAAGTAACTACACTCCTAAACAATTGCTCATAGTTTTATAACGTAGAATCATTTCAAGATTTCATCTTGCAAAAATATTTCTATGATAGTTAGGAAAACAATGTATAACAATAAGAGGTTATCATTGATCCATGCATGGTTGAATAAGCATACATTAATGAAGTTTTATTTTCATATTTAAAAATTCGCAAAAGTTATATTATCATTGCAGTTTACTGAGTATTAAACAATTTCAAAATTCACTGTTTTACAATTGCAAATAATGCATTTAACCACATGTGCCATTTACCAATAAATATGGATGGAATATAAAAAAGCATTGTTTCATAATCAATGCATTCAGTCATGTGCTGTTTCACAACAATGTACAGGCACGCACAGTGTCCTGTGACTTTTCAATTGGGCCATTTTGTCTTTAATCTGTGCTCATATTCAGCCATACAGTGATGTTGGATATCTCTGATTTTCACACAAAATGTACCTAACGACTCTATCAATATTGTGAGGTGACATTGTGATACATTTTAAGGGTTTCAAATTATGAGCAATTCAGATCTGGCTCATTTAAATCATTTTTTAAAAGGCAAATTTCAATTAAAAAAACATGAAAATACAAAACAAATATCTGATATATTTTGTTCACTATTTATGTCTATTTTACTCCTTTTTGTAGGGGTAAATGTGCTACTTTTACTAGTATAGACGGCATCAAATCAACTAAAAATAAGGCTGGATTTATTATTGTACATGTATTAGGTGCGCACGATATGGAAACGTCATAGTGCAGTGGTTCTGACTAACGTCTTTCAATCATAAGGTCGTGAGTTCGAATCCCACTCCAGGACGTTGATTTCCCTCAGCAAGAAATTCATCCACATTTGTGATGCACTCCACCCAGGTGAAGTAAATGGGGACCTAGCTGGTAGGAATTTATTCCTTGAAATTGACGCAGAGCGCGTGACAGCTGCTCTGAAAAGGCCATGCAGGGTAATTATGCTGGATTATTGCAGAGCGCTTAGAGCCTTCCAACAAAGTAAGTGTTAGGCGCTATATAAGCACATATGATTATAATTCTGTATAGGATAGTATTCACCAACTTCTTTTGTTTTGTTTTACCACTTCCACCATTCAACATGTCAACTCTCAAGTACGTCCTTTCAACACCTTATATCGCTCACACAACGCGAAAGGCGGCGGCCCTTTCTGATGACTAAAAGACATTTAATAAGTAACATATTTATATCAACTATAAATGCGAGCGAGCATGGTGAGCATGCATTGGTGGAAATTAAAGAAACAGTTGCTCTGCCTCTATGAGTCACATTAAATTAGGGGCGCATGTTATAAAGAAAGGAAAAGGGGGCACTTATCAGAAGGAAAATTTTTACTTCTTACAAGGAAAAGGGGCACTTTTCCCCTATGATAAAAAAGGTACTTTGGGACACTTGAAAAAGAGGGGGGAGTACAGTGCCCCACCTTCTGTCCCAGGGGCTGATCCAGCCGGCGGCAAAGGAGGGCCAGAGAGGGGGCCCAATTCGTGAGAAAAACAAATATGTAGCGGCCAGCCAGCCGATGAAAAAGAGGGGGTGGTGGGTTAACAAGTACTTTTTGTTGTTGCCCAATTTGTGAGAAAATATTTAGCGGCAAAATCAGCCAGCCGGTTAATAAGCGGGGAGGAGCACTTTTTTTTCAATTGGGGGAGGAAGGGGTAGTGAATACTATTTTTAAAATTTTTTACTCAACACCCCCCTTGAGCCCTTTTGTTGTTGCCCAATTCGTGAGAAAATATTTAGTGGCAAATAAGCGGGGAGGGGATAGTGAATACTATTTTACTCAACACCCAGCCCCCTCTTGAACCCCAAAAAAAAAAAATCCAGGAGGGGCCGTCTAATTTTTTTAAAACAAAAAAGGGTGTTCCGGCCCCCTCCCCCTGGAACACCCACTGCCCTGTCCCCTTGCTCCTCTTCGGGAGCCCTGCCTCTTTAAGCTGATTATTAACGCTAAAAGCATACTTTTGGTCTAACTTGTTCTTCTTTTTATTTATTTTTTCTTCTTTTTTGCAGGTTTTTTTTTTGTCCACTCTCCACAGCCCTGCAATTATACTGTAGTGTCGATATTTAATAGGGTAATATCAATCTCCATCCTATTATGACAGGCCATATTATTTAAATGACGTGCCAATATTAACATCTGAAACTAAATAGGCGATATGCAATAACTGAAAACGTCTGCAAGATAGGACTAGCTACCTGTCAGATATTGTGCAAGTGCTTTAGATGACGTCGAGATGACGTCACGATGATGTCACTATGATGTTTGCAACGTACGCAGTTTTCATGTCATCGCTATCACGAGGAGGGAACCATGCAGCCGTCTCTGTCAAAGGAGGAGAAAAGGGGCTTTAAAAGTGAGTTTACAAAATTTCTTTTTTATTCTAAAATTAAAATGAGGTAACTTAATGTTATAAAATGTAAGACAGATATAACATAATCTATGATATGTTGTATTAGTCGAGTATTTTACCGGTATAAAAGTGCAAAAGTGATTTCCTGTTGTGGCATGCGCCTGTAACCAGCTAACAGTGGAAGTTACAAACTGATTCAGCCGAGGACGCAGGTTCGAAACTGAGTCGCGTCTTTCGGATGGTGACGTTAAAGGTCGGTCCCCTGACGTAAATAATCATATCTGATTGATACACGTCTGTAAAAACCCAATCACACACACACACCCGTGACTCACACAGCTATAAGTGCTAGAGGTCCATACGCATTAGCGGCATGCTTTGCTGGAGTGGTATTCATCAGGGGGTCGTTTCTCGAAACCGTCATAACTACAAGATCAACGACATCTCGACACTGTCGCTCAACTTGTCCACCGTCTTAAGTGTTTCACAAAACCGTCTTTGCCAAGATGAGCGACAACTTCCGCGAGAAGTGAGTTATCACTCCTTCGAACCCGTCATATCTTTTTTAATTGCTGGAAAGCACCACCACAAGTCAGTTTGTTGCTATTCTATGGGCCCCGAAATGTACGATTATTTTCAATAAAATTATTATCATTTTGAGAAAAATATAGATTGAGTTCAGTATGTAATTGTCTGATAGAATCTGCACATGCATTTCACGCTCGATAGGTCACGTGCAGAGATGCAAAGTTCAAAGATCAGCTATGCGTGACATTTTCATGAATTGGCGCGCGGGCGAGGGTATAGCGTATGGCGTACGTTTCGAAATCACGTGCGCGCGTCATGCGTGAGAGCGTTTTCAGACCCTCCGATGCGTGGCGTCACGCATAATGCGTGACACTTGGTAGCTCTGCACGTGTCGTTCAGCGGCGCGAAGCAAGCTTCGTGTGTGCTACCCGTGTTGCAAGCCTTCATACACACCATATACTGTGCAGCGTTGAATATGTGTGTGCATTCGGATAGCGAGTGTATTGGTGTATTCATTCGGCAAAAGGAACGGACCCTCATGCAGACACACTATGAATACAATGGAGGAGGAGTTTCAGCTCGCGCTCAAAAAGCGCTGAAGCGCTGCAGCTAAGCAACAGTACGTGCGATGCAGATAGCTGTTCGCGAGCTAGCTGCTGTTGAGCAAAATTTATGACTCGGCGTGTACCCCTTTTTCATCCATTCTGGACAAAATTTGGATGAATATTGCCTACATTTTTGGGGGGCTGTATCTTTTGATAGAAACATCGGTGAGGCTTGAAATTTGAAATGTGTTCTTATGTGTAGTTGATTATTTCAATTATCCAACCATAATGATGAAATACGATCCAAAAGGGAAAATTAAAAAATCGTTCAGACACCCTAATTGAAGTGTATAAACTAACTTAAATATAAAAGTGACCCAAACGGTCTATAATTAAATGTAAAATACTGTCGCTTAAAGCAGGGAGGCGAGACAAATGGAGTGGGCACTGTGCCCTGAGGGCTTTTCCTATCACTCAGAGCAGGATTATCCGGGATTAGGGGTCCAACGAAAAACAAAATGACCCCTTACACAACCAGGTCACCCTGATTGCTATCTCCGAACTTTGATGTCCCATCCTCGATGCCGCGCTGACCTGGCCCTCTCTAGGTGGGAACATCGACAGTGCAGTCATAAGGCATGGGGTTGTGTGTTCATACTCTCTAGGCCTATACATATTGTTAATAGTGTCATCACATGCCACATACTGTACACTCTGATGTGATAGCCTACGAATTCAGCTCTCGATTGGTGCAAAGATCTCGAAAATCAACCAACGACAAGGTGTATTTTGAAACGATTATTGCTGAAAACTTCCCTTACTTCGTTCCTTTCATATTCATATTTCAATGTAATATACGGCTTATACTAAACACTCGGGTCGCGGCGCGCTGGAAAACACTCGGGTGATGGCTAGCTGGGCCAATTTTCTTTTTAATGGTGTCTTCAAATCAGCCCTACACGCTGGGAAAATCTTATCTTAAATTAGCAACTGTTTTTAACCATTTTTCAATGGGGGTGCGTGGGGTAATTTAATTAAGAAAGAAGTTGGAACTTGCGATTCTTTTTTTATAATGATAGAAAAATAAAAAGAAAAGAATTAAAGCTGACATTAGGAAAGACAAAATGCTAGGTGGATAAAGTGGATTTTAGAGAAAGTGTAATACTATAAGGGAATAGGGATTAGGATAAGTGAGAAGTGAGAAGATGAATTGTGGGAAATTACGAACTACCAAAATAGGAATACAAAGGAAAAATATATTAAAAAATGAATTGAAAGCATACATTGGCCAGATTTAACAGTGATTAAGATAGGAAGAAAAGAGTGGAGAAAATCAAAAGTTACATGATAGAAAAAAGGAAATAAAGGGATAGGATAAAATGTAGAAAGAATGTTTTTAAAAGACTGACATATGAAAACAAAGTGAGGAATAAAACTTAATATAGGGGCATTTACACTGTCATCCAAATACGCCAAAAAATGCCAAACCGGAGCCTGACCGCGATGTTTACCAAGGCAACAACGCTTTACCGGCAAACACGCCAAGCCCGAAACATTCCAAAACGAAGTGTGATCTTTTGGCATATTTTGGCGTATTGCAAGTATAAACGCTCTTGTAAAATCGCGATTTTAGGTCACGTGACTTTAGGAGCGTGGCTCGCTCGCCCTTGAAGCCTATTTGCACAAAGTAAACAACTTGTTTACGCTGAACCGCTACGAAAGAGTCTCAGCTAAACTGTAAAATCTCGCTTTAGAAACCACCAAATGAAATGATTAAAATGTCAAATGGAAGAAGAAGAGTTGTTCTAACTCATAAATATTGCAAATAGTTGTCAAACCCTGTTTTAATATGCGAAAACTGAGCGAAACAAAGCGCAATCTTTTGTATTATTTTATCTGAAAATATTTCAGTATTTTTCATATTTTCCGTCATTACACCAGATCGATACTTTCGTACGTGATAAATCAAAGTATATCAAAGCTCTCTTCCAAATATCTTCTCATAATTCAATGTCCCACTGTTGTTTCGGGAATAAATCGAAGGCAATGTCATCAACGAACCCATGGCGAAATATTCACGGAAGCGTATGTAGTCCCATATGTAGAGGTACGTGCGGTAACATGTAGTCCATGTAGTCACACGTACCGTTATACGTGCATGACTGTTGTGCTGGACTCGCTGTGTATGGATCGAGCATTTTGTACTGGGAAGACCGCGCATGCGCATTACCAACCAAAACACGCCAAAAGATCGCTGAGCAGCTCAGTCGGTGATGTTTCAGCACAAGTGTATACGGGTGCACGAAAAATCGCGATTTTTCAAAATGAGGTATTTGACAGTATAAATGCGCCTTATGATGGAAATTACAAGGAATGATGGAAATATAGAAAGAGAAGATTAATTGTGGAAGACAAAGAACAAATTATAGAAGAAAAGGGAAAACAGAGAATACAGAAACAGAGTAAATTAAAGGCCTAATGGAAATTGTGGTAGAATGCACCAGAAGAATTAACAATTAACATAAAGATGGGGAAGTCAATGAATTGCAGAAAATAAAAAATTACATTGTGGGCCTAGAGGAATGAAGGGAGAGAAAGAATTAAACATGTAGAAGAACGATTAAAAAAAAAATGGCATTAAAAAACATAAGATGATAGGGGAAACTAACAAAGAATATTGTAATGATTACACGATGGAATAAGAAGAAAAAAACTGAAGAGGGAATGAAAAGACAAAAATTAATAAAAACAGAGAAACTACGACAGAGGGCAGAAATATGATTAAGTAGTTATAGCAGAAGGAATTCAAGAAATGGATGGTAGAAGAATCAAAGATAAAGATATACATAAATAAAGGATGATAGAACTGGTGAAAGGAGGGGGAACATGCGAGGGATGTGACGAGATGATTAAAGAAAGATTAAAATTATAAACGATACATAGGTAGACCCTTAAGATTCATTGATGTAAGGACAAAAGCAATAGAATAAAATAAAGAGTGTCGATAATTTCAAATCTCTTCTAAATTTCTCCCCTATAGAGCCGATTTGAAGACATCATTTAAAAAAATTGGCCCAGCTATCCGCGACCCAAGTGTTTTCCAGCGCGCCGCGACCCGAGTGTTTTGTATAAGCCTAATATACGTAGGCCCTGTTTAGCCTGGTTGAGATTTATTTTTTAGGCAGACAAATTAGAGTTGCTTCTTTATTTGATGTACGAGTAGGCCTATGGCTCCACTGTTTGTTACCATTCGTTCTCCTGTGATGAACCATTGAAAACTTGTTAACATCCGCTGAGACATTTGTTTTGCATTGTCGTACTAATATATATTGGTGTGTGGTTTCAGTTCCCTCGTAAAATTTTGCCTGTATATAGTGTTTTGGTTGGATGTTGGGTAACTCCAGGGAGCTCCGACGTCGGATTTCGAGAAATAAATTTCAAATAACGCCTACGGCCATACAATGGTAGCTGCGATAGCTGAATATTAAAAATTGCTTCCGTTTTGGTTTGTAAAATCGCTCTATGGCGGAGGCATCATTTTCGACTGCGCGCAGTCGAAGTTCCATCTAGTTATATATAATTTCCAAACGGGAATAGAAAATCGGTTGATTTTAGTCCAGAAACATTGTTTTAAAGCTAAAGTAATATAAATCTTGAGAGGGAGCTATACAACATAAAGAGTTTATTATTCACAATTTCATCACTTTAGACTCGATTTCAACCGCGACAACGATCATTGAATATTGTAGGATCACATATGCTTCCAATATGTTCATTTGAACCAAATTCATGACCCCATACCAAAACTTTGTATTACCTTTAAATCTAAGTTCTAACATTAGTTAGACCCAAGTAAGATTGTTTTTGTATGTCATCTTCCTAAATGAGCTTTATGAAAGGGGGAAAAAAGTGAAAAGAAAAATTACTGCATTGTAGCAATGAAAAAAACAAAGAAAAAAAATTGGGGGCTCCATATCCAATTTTTGGGAAAGTTTCTGGGGCTACTTTTTCAATAATTCATAAAAAGGATACAATTTGTTCAGTTTTGCTTGATTTGGACAGTTAACGTGACTTAGAAAAATACAAGCACAAAGCTCTGCGGAGTCAAATGCAGATTTTACTGATACGCTTCGCACAAGCATGTAGCTGAACAAACATACATTGGACGTGTCCATTATATAGCAAATGGGGGTGTATGATGTTAGGCTCTTAAGCCTGTGTACAGTGGAAATTGGGACTCGGACAGTCAGAAAAAATATTAATTTGTTAAAACTAGAATTATATCAGTGTTTTGATCACATGGGTCTCCTGAACATGTATTATATGGTACAGATAAAGAGAACTTTGTAGTATTCTGCCGTGACACACACACATGCCCTATACACCCCAACACATCAAACACACAGTACACAGAGATACCCTTGGCAACACACACGGCATATTAAGCCTATATAGAAAGAGCATACACTGCGTGTACGCAGTACCTGTACACTGTACATGTACACTGTACCCTGCATGTAGAATGGATACGGTCCGGAAGCCGGTCACACAACAAAAATCTCTTCATCATGGCTACATACCTATAAATAAATCTTAATTTCTCTAATTTTGAAAACGTATTGTTATGATATGGAAAGATTTGTAATTCCTAGATAATTATTTTATAGTTTGGTTACACTCATTTAACTAATAGAAAGAAATTAATGGCATTTTGTTACCATTAAACGTCGTGCTCGATGAGACATCAGCGTTGTTAGATTAAAAAAAGAGCAATAAGAATAATAAATCTGGCAGATTTCCAGGCACACATTAACGTTTTATTTCTTGCAAATCGTTTTCTCCAATGCTAATCTAAATTGTTAATTAATGATGCATGTTCCGGTTTTTAAATATATAAAAACTAATTACTTTGTGCTATATGCTAACTAAATTGCTCGGGTGACTACGCATTTTAACCGGGTGACTCTGGATATTGGTGCTAATGCATTATTTTGTATACAAATTTCCTTATTCCATTGTGTTTTAGTACGTCTTTCTCTATTGCTACGGTTTTTACATCTACACTGTTTATTTTACCAGGAACCTATAATATACAAGCATTGCTTTTTAAGGTTCCTCACATTCTACTTAAGGTTTTACAAAGTTTTGGTATGGGGTCATGAATTTGGTTCGAATGAACATATTGGAAGCATATACGATTTTACAATATTCAATGATCGTTGTCGCGGTTGAAATCGAGTCTAAAGTGATGAAATTGTAAATAATAAACTTTTTATGTTGTATAGCGCCCTCTCAAGACTGATATTACTTTAGCTTTAAAACAATGTTTCTTGACTACAATCGACCGATTTGCTATTCCCGTTTGGAAATTTTGGAGATTTTCATGGTCACAGCTACCATGGAATGGCCTTAGGCGCTATTTGAAATATTTGAAATTTACTGGGAGCACCGGTAAATTTTGATTATTCAATTTGCTCGAAAGCAGAAGTGTTTTAGGGGCTAAATTTTTAGTGCTTATAATACATGCACAGGGGCATCCAAATATATCAAAAATTTAAAGAACTTCTATCCATCCAATTTCAGAATTTCCCAAAACTTCAGACAAACCAATCAAAAAAAGTTTGAGCAAAATTGGATAACTAATAAGAAAGTTATGAATTTTTGAAAAAGTATGTAAAACTATGGAACAATGGAAATCACTACACAAATTGCCAATTTGGTTATCAGTTTGTGACGTCATGTCCTCATTATTTATCAATTGCTTTATATAGTTTAATCCCATTAATTTCCTTTTATCCCCAAACTTGATTTCCCCCAAAACTTGATTTCCCCCAAAACTTGATTTTCCCCATGCCTTTGCCCAGGTTATATGATTTGTATCATATTGCGTGCATGACATTCCCCAAAATCTTTTAAGAACTTTGAAGCATTGATACTTTTTTCTGAATATTGTATATTCATAATTATTGTTTTTTATATAAATAGCAAAATTCAAATTTTTCATGATTTAACTGGAAAAAATTACTCTTTATTAGTGCATCCACACAAAAACGTATTACTATCAATCTAACTTGGATGCCATGGTGTGAAGAAATAAGATTCTTAGGGGGAAAATAGGAAATTTATGTTATCAATATAAAGAAAATAATTAGTGGATAGTGAGGACATGAGGTCACAGACTCATGAGTGAGTTGCCAATTTGTATAGTGATTTTCAAAGTTTTCCATGTCATTAAAAATTCATAACTTTCTTATTAGTTATCCGATTTTGCTAAAGCTTTTTTTGATTGGTTTGTCTGATTTTTCTGCTTCTATTGAAAGTAAGTTATTTTTGGAGTGGACTTGGACTTTAACTGTCCCATGAAATTGATATGAAATGTGTTGACTTGGGCAATCTTCGACTTGTGCGTAAGTCGTAGATATTCGACTTACGCATCTGTACTAGTACTACATACATTTATGCAAAACGAACCCTAGCCAGCCAGCAGTAATCAACATATTAACGCACTTCGTTGTGTAAATCCATGCAAACAAAGTTCCTTCATCTGTGTGTGTGTAAATTTTGTGTGTGTACATGTACATCGCTGGAAATAGCACATATTTTGAGCAGTGATTATGCTTGAAGCAAAATTCCAAGATATAAACAATTTCCATCATTTTTCCATCATTTTTAAATCAAACTACCGCCGGTTAAAACTAACTTTAATAAGAGAAGTCTGCTTTACAAGGAGCAAAACCATGGAATGAATTACCTTATGATGTAAAAGCTTTGAGCTTTTACAGACTCAAATTGGACAGTAGAGTGAGATAGTATTGTATTGGCTCCTTTTCTCCATCTCTCTCTCTCTTTCTCTCCCTTCTTTTCTCTCACTTTCTCTTTCTCTCTCTCTCTCTCTCCCTCTCTCTCTATCTATCTCTCTCTCTCCCTCTCTCTCTCTCTCTATCTCTCTCTCTCTGTTATGCCTCTTGTTCGCAATCTGTGCAATATGCTGTGCAATCACACTAGCTGCCTATTCAATATAGTTATAATCAATGTACGCCAGTTTGCTAATTCTCTTGTTTTTCTCGATCTATTGCATCATGAGGTTTATCCTTTTTAATATGTATCAATTTTTTTAATTTTAAATTTCTAATTTTAACCTAACTTTTACTTTATTTTTTAAATTTTCATTTCATATTTGTATTTATCAATTATTATAATATGTTATATATCATGCTCGTTACATTTATTTTCATTGCATTTTATTCAATTGATTTAAATCCGCTCTTCTTTTACTGTTGTAATTGTTTAATTTGTATTGCGTCATATTTTGAATTGTCTATATTTTGTACGTGATTTTTTTTTGTATGTATGCACGGACTCGCAGAAGAACAGCCGTTGGTTGAAGCAAGTATTCGTGTTGGAATAAAATGACATGAAATTAAATCATGATTGCGTGATTTTTATATAGTTTTTGTGGATAGAGATGTGAAATCAAAGTTTGGATTGTGAATATTCTGGCCATGTATACTGAATTTTGATAATCATTTTCAAAGTAAAGTTTTTACAAGAAAATCTAAGAAAATAATTGTGACAATTCAGTTACACGCCGCCCTGAGACCACACACAGGGCTAACACTAACAGTGCCACTGTCGCACAGCTATACAAAATTTGTGTCCAGCAGCCTCCTCGCAAAAGTTTGAAATTGCTATCTGGTTTCGATTTAGTTTCTATTAGTGAATATAAGTATGAAATCAAAGCTTGGGCGATTCTCCGGATTCTGCCCAAAGTAGAAAAAAAGCCTGGAAAGAGAATAGTTACGCACTCACCATACTTCACCTTCATGGCCACCCTAACCCTAACACTAACAATGCGTAACTATTCTCTTTCCAGGCTTTTTCTACTTTGGGCAGAATCCAGAGAATTACCAAAGCTTGGATTGTGATTATTCTGGCCATGTAAGGCATGTATAATGAATTTTGATAATCGTTTTTAGCTCATCCGGCATCAAAGGGCCCGATGAGCTTATGCCATGGCGTGGCGTCCGTCGTGCGTCCGTCCACAGTTTTTAAAATGCTTCTTCTTCGTTATTTTTCAACCGATTTTGATTCTGATCGTTTCATATTTCATATGCTAGGAGGGGGATTTAAAACTTCTACACAGAATCGTGAAATTTATTATCTATGCTAATTTATGCAAATTTATTCGAAATCACAAAAAATGCTTCTTCTCCTTCATTTCTCGACCGATTTTGACTTGGTTTGCTTTATCTGGTAGAGCTAACTTTGGTACACTGAATTTCTACACAGAATTTTAAAATTGTTCTCCATTAATTAATTATGGTAATTTATGCAAATTCATTCCAAAAATAACAAAAATTGCTTCTTCTCCCTCATTTCTTGACCGATTTTGATTCTGATTGTTTCATATGATAGGGCTAGGAGGGGGATTTAAAACTTCTACACAGAATCGTGAAATTCATTATCTATGCTAATTTATGCAAATTTATTCGAAATCACAAAAAAATGCTTCTCCTTCATTTCTCGACCAATTTTGATTTGGTTTGCTTCATCTGGTAGAGCTAATTTTGGTACACTACACTTCTACACAGAATTTTAAAATTGTTCTCCATTAATTAATTATGGTAATTTATGCAAATTTATTCCAAAAATAACAAAAATTGCTTCTTCTCCCTCATTTCTTGACCGATTTTGATTTGGTTTGCCTAATCAACCTTCTACACAGAATTTTGAGATTTTGCTCCATTGATTATTTATGGTAATTTATTCATGGTAATTTATTCAAATTTAATCCAAAAATAACAAAAAATGCTTCTTCTCCTTCATTTCATTTTTAAAGTTTTGTGCAAAATATTAGGATGATTATTTGCAAATTTGATCCCTCACAGAAAACGCTTGATTTGTGGATTAAAAAGAGGAGAAAAGAGAGGTTGAAAATTAAATGTTCAGAACGCATTTTGTTTACAGCAAAGCGCTACTCCCGGGCGCTACTTCCCGGGCGCTACTAGCGCAAGGCCAGGATAGGCCTAGGCATGGCAATCACACTGCATACCCCCTTGCACACACACTTTGGATAAGTAGAACTATGGTAGTAGGGTCCATGGTAGAACAATGCTCACAGTTATTGTTTAAGCTGGTGGCCCAAGCTGGTGGCCCAATCTGGCAAAAATATAACAATTTTATAAATGATAGGAAATATCAAGAAATGATAAATGTACTAGCGAATATAAATTTAGAGAAATGGTGGTCGATTTGTGAAATTATGTCCCTTCCAGGGCATCAAATTTTTATTTTTTGACCAGTTCAAAAGTGTACCACATAAAATTTACGATATTTGTTGTTGCAAGATGCGGATGAGCGCTACGTCATTGACGTTCTATTTTAAAGTGAAGTTTTCACAATGAAGTCTATAACTTTGAGACCGTGTGAGAGTGGTTGTAAATCTCTATCCCAATCCCAATCTAGTGCAGTGCAGTGACACAGTCTGTGCTTGCTCGCACGCTCTCGGTCTCTGCTCTGCATGCCAGCCACTTGTAGTCATGCGGCAATTGTTACAGGGGCGATTTTGGACCATTTCCTTTTTTTAAGTCGCTCCTGTGATTGCATTTCAGTTTTGCCTATTTTGGGGGCTCTTTTTGGTATTTACAGGGCAAATTTGCCCGCCGCCCCCGTGTATTTTTTTCCCTGGTTGGTCTAGTGAACCCTCAAAATAGTTGTCAGATGGCACATAAGACTGACATCATAGGTCATGTAGTCTGTAGCCTTAAAAATAATGAACATTGAAAGAGGCTATTGGAAAGTTTTTCATTAATTTGTTTTCGTTTTAAAGTTCGTTTTAAGTCTTATGGTGCCAAGGCCTTTTGCTTATTTCAAGAATGCATACTTTATGCATACCTGGACTTATTTGACCTTGTGCTTTATCATAAAATGTTGTGTAAAAAATATATAGGAATTCTATTACCTTTTCTAATGATATGGAGAGTCAGTTTTACAAATGAAAATTACTTGTAAAATATAGATGGATTTCCTTTTAATCCTTTATGTTTCTGTTCTTTTTTTGTTACCATTATTTACCATTGTTTACCATTGTTTAATGCTATAAAATGAAATGGTCTTGTACAAAATTCAGAATTCCTTAAAAAAACATGTATATATAGTTGCAACTTGCATAATTTAACAGTGTTATGAATTTACTTATTCATGATGATTATGCTAATTGCATGTGGGCGCATGCACACTTTTTGGTCAAACAGAGATCATTTATCAACACCAGGCATGGTACATGCAGGTATAGTGGTATACATGTACATGTATATAGTTTCTGGCCTTCGTTTGTGAGTGTTCAAAATATTAGGAGTGATTGGAACCAGTGACCTCTCATACCCCACACAAGAATCTTTCCTCATTCGTTTACCATTGTTCAAGATCTTGTACACAATTTGCAACTTTCTCAAAAATATCTAACATACTTGACTCATGCTCTAAGCAGTGATATAAATGGATCACCATACCGGGTTTACATTTTTTTGTTGGTGAAGCAATGTGTGTTTCAAAATACCTCGGCTGTTTGTCATATACAGTGACCAGCGCAGTGAGAGTTAACAAAGTCTCTGAAAATTGAAATTTGAAAATTGAAATGTACATGTACCGGTACATGTATATGCCCCAGGCAAACCTTGAACCGCCATATGGTGTATCCCATGTTTGTGATTATTTCTCATATTTGTATCTCTATTTATATGTTGACATTTTTCCTCAGCCTGGATACCATTCACGATGGCAAAGAGGCGGAAAACCGAAGAGATGACTGAACCCCTGAGTGATGACACACCAAGTAAAAGGTACAGACATGTTTAGCTGCACTTCAGCATATGTCCACTAGCTGTGCAATGTGATACATGTAAATTGCTAACAATTGGCACTGGTCACAGAATGCCAATGACTGAGTGAGATCATATATTTCTTTGAAGAGTAATTCAGGTTATAATTTTATAAAAATGTCATGTGAATAAATGATTGGTAGTAATAATAATTAATTGTCGAAAAATGTTGTGAAACAAGAAGGTGCGTTAGTGGAAATGAAAATATGACGTCATTTTTTTTATACCCATCATCCCATAGGGAAATAATTGAAATGACAAAAACCAACCCTCCAAGATACAACAAACCTTTTTATTGGTACACTCAAAACAGGAACAATTATATGCATGTAGGCTCTACAATTAAACATTTTTGAAAGGTAAAATATTAAAATTGACTGATGTGTAGGAATCATAAGAAACAAATGTGTGTTATCTAATCTCTTCATTCATACAAGATTTCCCATTAGCGTTGCACGTACACGTAGATCTTCTCTCCGGGGTCGATGTGGAAAAAGCCCCTTGAAGGGATCGTATTCTATATCGTAAGAGAACAACATTGCAGTTAAAAAGTAGAATCCTTCTCAGTCTAAAAGATAAATTAATAGTTCAGTTGAAATATTTCATATTCTATTTAATTGAAACCACCACTGACCTGACTAAGTATATTTGAAGTACCGGTATTGAAATAATCATTAAATCCAAGAATACTACCAGCTCACATACTGGTGTATTAGGGAAATGAAGAAATGTTAACTCTGTTAAATAATGATTTCACATAACGGTGACATATAATATAAAGCAGGAAGGAATTGAAAATTGACTAGGATATTTTGTTAGATTATTCACTAAGTGGAATTCATGATATCCAACGAATAGAAGTCTTGATCAGCTGTGTAGTATAACTTTAAGTTTAAAATGCTTTAATTCTGTGCTGTTTATATGCTAGTGGTCAAACATTGAGTCGAGGCAAACGCTATATCTGATGATGGTGATTTAATGAAGCTTGGTATTGAGCTGGGAGTCCAGATTCCTGATATCAAACGGGCATTAGATACAAATTGGGCTGGAGGTTGAAAGATAAGTATTGGTAACGTGATGATGCTTCAGAACTGGGCAGAGACAGTCAAACCATCCAAGCGACTTCCAATTCTTAAAGCTGCTCTCAAAAAGGCGGGCTACCTAGAAGTGGAAGAGACATGTTTCACAAGCAGCTGCAGCGAATTTTTGCTGATGTTGTTGATGTTGCAATTTTACTATGTCATGATTACATTTAATCAACACAGTTTCCTTTCCTAACTATACATATTCTAAATACAGAATGAGCTCAGTGGCCAATGTTGATTTCGACAACACCTTGAAGGATATAGCCAAGGACCTATACAGAAATACAGACATCGATAATCTCGGAAAAGCCTTGGGATTTGGGGCCGCAGATATTTATCGCAAGATTCAAGAAAACACCAATCAAGGAGTGAATTATATGGGAACATTGAATTTGCTCAGGATGTGGCGACAATCACAAACACTTAAGACTGAAAAGGCGAATTTGAGGTCGGCACTAGTAAAAGCTGGACTTGATAACCTGGCAGACCAATATCTAACCACTCCCGTACCCGGTAAGAGATTCTTTATAGGCTATGGTTCAATGGTACGTTTTATACAGAAAAAAAAGAGAATCCAAATTACAATAATTTTTTTTTTGTTCACTACCGTATCTTGTTTCATAAGAACTGAATATTAAAAGAGGGAAACATTTTCTCTTTGTATCTAAATATCTTCTATTAAGCTCAAACTGTTCTCGGGGCAGTCCAGAGACGAGCACTACGTTTGATTGCACATGCAATTATTCAAAAAGGTACTGGCTTCAAAAAATCAAGCTGTCTATCATCGAGTTAACATACAAAAATTCTGTGAGGTAATAATGATAATATTAACAAAGTAACATTTGATCCAATCTAGCTTTATTTACTAAAGATAGTGAATGTGCAATATGTGGACGAGGCACTTTCAGAATTATTGTCAATGTTTTCCAGAAACGGCCCATCAGTGATTGCCACTGTTCATCTTATTGGGTTAGAACTAGTAGAAATGTTGATTCAAAAGTAAACAACTGTTTAAACATTTGGTGTGATTTCAAACACACACACGCAGCACATACGCACCACAGCCATGCATTGCATTCCCCTACACGCTCACTCTCAACCACCCTGGCTGGGGACATTCTGCTTCATTCGAAATTCGTGAATGTTTCCATACACATTGTGGGGAAATTATCATTGAGTTGTAGTTCCTGATTGTAGTGTAAATTTCCTTAGATTTAAATGATAATAATAAAACACATAAAATTGAAATCAAAACTACGGTAAAATCGAATGTACAAATAAAAAAAACTACCAAATACTGATTGGGAAACCAAAGCATGACCTACCCTTAACAAAACAGAAAATGACATGTTTACATTTGCAAACTGCAGAATTATCTACATTCGCTATAAGTGATACATATTATTATTATCCCCTCGCCGACAAAGTCGGAGGGGATATAGTGACGCTGCCGTCCGTCCTTCCGTTCGTAACAAATTTGGTTTGCAATCGATAACTTCAGTAATGTTTGACTGATTTTAATGAAATTTGATATGAAGGTACATGGTACCAAATACAGACTAAGCTCGATGTTGGAGTATGTAGGTCAAAGGTCAAAGGTCATGGCTCATTAAATATGCGAAAAAATACAAATCTGGTTTCCGATCGATAACTTTAGTAATGTTTGACAGATTTTAATGAAATTTGATTTGAAGATACATGGTATCAAAACACAGCCTAAGTTCAATTTCGGAGTATGTAGGTCAAAGGTCATAGCTCAAAAAATGTATACATTGAATGTATCAAAATAATCACCAAGGAATGAACATAATATTTAGATGAGCACGAATGATTTTGTTAACCATTAATGACGGTTATGACCTGCTCATGACACTGTTAATAAATATGAATGAATCAAAACAACATTTAGAAGATAAATAATATTTCCCCCTATTTTCAACAGATAGGGGAAATTATTGTGTTAAAAGGAAAAACATATTTGATGCCATTCCAAATTCCCCAATAACAAATACGATTGGAGAGTGAGTACCGGTACTTGTTTTTGTTCTTCTTCAAAACTTACTCAATAAAAAAGTATCAATAGCTGGCCCGGATACTTCAGCCTCTCACGAAACGCAAGTAGGTGTCTCAGGCCCAGGCCTGAGGTGTCTTTCCATTTTCATGTTGTTGCTCTTTGCAGGCTATTTTGTATGAGAGGGTGGAGTATCCGCCTATACAACTTTAATCGTACAAAAACTACAAGTTGTCTTTCTTGGCATGTTTGTTCCAAAGAACCTGCTACGTATAAATTTGTAAAAGTGATATAGTAAACAACCTTTCACTCTGGTTCTGAAGAGTATAAAACACAACTTGTAATCATATTATAGTTATCATATTACAGGTCAATAAAGTCTGCTTTTTGAAACTTAATACCGAACCCGACATCTTTATTATCAGGTACGACATCGGACAATGACTTGTTTTCACACATAAAATATTTAGGCTGATCCTATTGAAAATGGTTATTGACTGTATCGAAAATGGTTATTGATTTCCAGTATCTGGCCATCTCAGATACATAACTATTTGATATGATCGCCGCGGAATAATGAGCCCTTACGGCTCCTGCAAGAGCCGACGTATGCTGATAAGGATTCACAAAACTCGGTGTTAAGGGCGGGTTTCGAGGGAGGTACAGGCGCGTAGCCAGGGGGGGGGGGCGGTGGAAGCAGTCGCCCCCAAAAAATGCCAGCCAAAAAAAAAAAGAAAGAGACAGAAGAGAAAAATTGAAGTAAGAGGACGTAGGAAGAAAAAGGAGCAGACAAAGAAACATTTTTGAAAATTCAGACAAGGATTAAGAGTCGAGAACGGTACAACGAATCGTCTTCTTTCTCTAATTATTTAATGAAACGTCAAAGCTTCCGTAATTGCAGTGCGATTTGATCGCTAAATTTTTCTGTTTTACTGGAGCACAGTTTGATGATAATCTTTAAATGTGAGGACCCCATGATTGGTAAGTGAGTCGCACATGTATTCTTTGACTTGTTTTTGTTTATATAAAAAATATATTGACTGCTTTAATATTCGAGGCATACAGTAGTTGTTTCAATAAGCTCTCGGGGACTTTACATCCTGCTATGACCCCTCGGGGTCATAGCAGGATGTAACGTCCCCTTGAGCCTATAGAAACAACTATACCTCTCATAGCAGTCAGTATATCTATACTATTTGCATCAAAATGCCCATCTGGACTGATTCATTGAGCGAGAAATATGTTTTCCTTCGTTTGATACATTGTAGGTTAGCTCTAGTTATATGTATTTTCCTCTTGTTTCATTTTTTCTACCACATAACCTGACTGACTTGCATCAGGTACCTCCTCAATATCACCAGACTGTGAAATACAGACTCACGCAGCCTATGCCTTTCATTTTGATACCGGTTATCCATCACTTCTACATGACAGTCTGATGGAACGAAGCATATTTTTGCAAAGGGAATCTGGGAAAGACTGATTTCTAGATCATTTTCTTCAACAAACCGCATGTTTTGGCATCGTGACACAACCGGATTCTTGAAAGAGACATCGTAAAAGCCTTTTTGTTTCTTTATAACACGTTCCAGAACAGACCTCTCATGCCACTTGTTGCCTGTTACTTTCATTGGAACTGTGCAAGATTATGTGTAAATCCTTTTAACTCTGCTACAATTGCATAAATATTCATGAGGAGAGGACACAGGGACTTCATTTTGTATATAGCAGGATCTATTATACTCGCTGTTAACTTAAAGTAAACAGTGAGTATAATTATTTAAACACATTACCTGTAAGTTTTTGTTGATCCAAGCAATACCCGGTAGTCAAAAATGAAATATAAGCCAATCATAATAGAATGACATACAATCTTTAAGAAGCCCTGATCCTGACCTACTCTCATAATTAATTTCAATAAATGTTATCATCAATAGGAGAGTGATGCAATTGAGTCTATAACTTTATAGCAAGTGCAATTTTTATGGGGCTTTGGTGTGATACGGAAGATTATAATCTCCTTAAAAACAATGTATTTCTATCTATGTAAATTTGTTAAAGCGAGAGTATTGAAAATTAATTATAAGCAGTTTGGGTTGTTTTCATATTTGTTTTAAAAAAATCTTCTGTTAATGCACTTCAATAGAGATTTTGATATCCATGGAAGTCTAGGGCATATTTTATCATTTCAACGATTATGCTGGCCAATTGGAATAATAGAATTATAGTAATGCAGTAGGATTTTTGAAAAAAAGTTCTGAAGAATAGTTTACATCATCCTTACTTGTATATACATGTTTTCCCGACCAGTCGACCGAGTCAAGTGCATATAAGGTCTTTCATATCTGTACAAATGTCAGATAAATTAGAACATTCTATTCTAATGCATGCACATAAATATCCTTGGTAAATGTATCATATCTATATATGTATAGGCTTACAGCACAAAAGAGCAACAGAATGAATAAATACATACATTGTATTAAAGGAAGAGAAGTATAGGAAAATGTCGTTCCCGTGGATTGTTTGTCTAGTGAACCCTCAAAATAGTTGTTAGACCGACCGACATGACCGCATTGTCGGTCCTGTAGTCTGTAAGCCTTACTAATAATGAACATTAAAAGAGGCTGTTAAAAAAAAAAATCCACTATTATTTTTTTAAAGTCTTACTGTGCCAAGGGCTATTGCTTATTTCATGATTTTATTCAAACATAAACAATGCATACTTTTTCGCATACCGTACCTGTACTTTGACCTTGTGCTATATCATACAAATTTTATTACCTTTTCTAACGATACTTTAGAGGGCGCTGTATTGCGGCAACCTATAGCATGGTTTCTTTCCAAGTTTTGTGATACAGTTTGGGGTATAAAATTTGTCAACATGTATATACTGTACAAACTATATCCACACCCCAAAACAGTTTTCATTATAAATGAATTCGACGAGTGTGGCATGGGTATCCTCTGATATCTTCAAAAGACAATCTTATGCACACAAAATTTTGAGAACACATGAATTTAATTGTTACACATAATAAACATCAGAGCTAAAGTCCTTTCACGTGCCATTTAATTTTTTTTTTGTGCTGTAATTTTTTATACTATTTCATGAAATTATACGAAAACTATTTTCTTTCCCTAATATATTCAGGATCTTCATGTGATCTACAGGTTCGATTTACCCGTCAGAGAAATTGCGCTTTTAAAAGCCAAGTCCCACGATCATTAAGTTATATGCTTATAAGTCTGATCCAGTGGCATATATCCAGCTAGAATTGATAAACCAAGGGAGAATCACATCTGACTGAAAATCAGCTAGAACTTTGGCTGCCGAAGACAGCCCTTCATACCCACTGCAAATTTAATTTCATTAATTTTAGAGGGAGGGGGTACAAACGTGCGGATCTGCGTCCGTATGCCGGGTTTATCCTTTGCCGAACACTTAATATCAGCAGAACCTGAACAGAAACAGCAATAAGTTAGCAACTTTCTTTGCAGTGATTTCAAACAAAGTATCTAATTTTCTTTAATACTTACATCATTATTTTGCAATAATGCTCTTCTCTTTTTCAGGTGACGATGAGGCGATGCCAAGTGAAAAAATGAAATTAAGAGAACAACTGAAAATAAGATATCGCAAGAAATTTGGTCAGATCAAAACATCGCCTGTGGACCCCGAGTCACGGACATGGCTTCAATACATCTATGTCAGTCTCGTCCTGATGTTGGGATTGGAAGGGAATGAGGAGAGGCCAATAGATTATGATGGGTTGTTTGAATTCATCAAAACTGACACACCGAAAGGTTTTGTAACACGATTAGCTTTCATTGGAGAAGCTGGTGTAGGGAAATCAACGCTGTTTGCAAAGATAGCTCTTGATTGGGCTGAGGATAAAATTCTTCAAGAAATCGATCTGCTTTTTCTTGAATCATTTCGAGAGATTAAAGAGAGCAGATTCTTCGGGGATACTGTCATGGGCCATTTCCCAGATGACTCAGAAATAAAAGGGAAACAGGTTGATGAATATATCAGGAAAAATCCGAGAAAAGTCCTAATCTTATTGGACGGACTAGACGAGGTACATATCGACCTCAAAAATCCAAACTGCAATGACGCTATCGTATCGATTGTAAGAGGAGATCGATTCATTGAAACCCCAGTTGTCATCACAACCCGTCCTTTTGGAGCTGATCAGATCAAGAGCACCATGACGATTAGTGACCAATACACGTTTGGTAAGGTTAAGGGCTTCACAAAGAAAAACGTGTCAAAATATATCAAAAACTATTTCAAAGATGATTCTCAGTCTGCTTTGACCCTCATTAACTTCATTAATACAAACCAAGTGGTCTCTGAGTACATGGCACCCTTCCCGATATTCTGCTGTATGCTATGTTGCCTGTGGAAAACGCCATCTGGGCGGGAAAATATTCAGACAATGGAAACATTCTCGCAACTCTTGAAGCGTCTTGTCTTTTCACTTCAAGAGCAATACTCTTCCAAACAAAATGAATTAGAAGAGGGCTATGGAAGCCGCATGAACAAAGCTGATGAAAGTATGAAAGAGCTTGGTTGTATCGCATTTCAAGGTCTGTTGATTAAACAGCACATCTTCGATGAAAAGGCGCTCGACTCATGCATAGAGGCTGCAAGGACTGCATGCGAGGTCGGGATTCTTAGCATGGAAAAAAGGCCAGCACCCTTGCAAATCAGAGAAAGTCAGAGAAAGCAATTCATCCAGGAATTCTCTTTCCCTCATAAGTTACTGCAGGAGTACATAGCAAGTTTCTACCTTGCATCGCTGTTCCACAAAGACCATCAAGAATTCAACATAATCCTGGCAGACACTCTTTTAGAAGACTACAAGGATTTCAGATATGTCTTGTACTTCACTGCAGCTCATGGAGGTGAAGTAGGAAAGTCGGTCCTGGAAGCTCTGTGCAAGAAAGTTCATGACATAAACTTCATCATTAAGGTTGCTTTTGAATTTCATGATTCAAAAGCCATTGATCCCGTCAGGAATCTTTTGAAGACGAAAGCACGTCTTGGGCTAGATCCTCCAATCGCCGCACATGTCTTCACGCTGGAGCCAATAGGGAAAGAAGTAGTAAGTTCCGTGAATAGAATTATAGACGTATTTTCGTTTATGTAGTTGTGAAATGTTATCATGTTGAGGGAATACTGTCATCTGTTTAGCCTCCAGTGATTACATATGCAAATTTCGCTACAAAGAAAATAAAAATACAAGAGACGTACATGTACACAATGCATTGTCTGTTTTTCTGGGGCGGTATTGTGAACTAAAGTATTCCTATTGGTTGACCTACTTATCATGCTTATATCAAATAGATCTTGATTGGTAGGGTCCATAAAAATAGGCATGTCAAAGATAAGATAGAGGCGGTCCTTTAAGAGATAATACAGGGATAAAATGATTTTCAGAATACCAACTTACAACAATATTTATAGCGCTGTGTTATCTCTGGAAGATACAACAAAAGATAACACAAAACTGACAACAATTTTCAGAATACCGCCCCTGTTCTATTGACCGATAATCTTTTAGAACCTGCCATGTTCTCCTTTTGTTATTGGGTATTATAGCAGGTTGCAAGGTGTAATTATAGTCTCATACAAGAGCGAGAGTCGTATCATTGTTTACCTCTTCCTCATATAAGTTTCAAACTTTTCTCATTTCTCAAACTCATTCTTTTCTTGGTCTTGGTATATTTATATCCTTGGTATTTACACACATCCACGCCATCTGTCTGTGGTTAAAGTAATATACACCATGGTCTATTTTTTCTAACTGTATACTACAAATAGACACACGCAAAACTACTTTACAAAAATTATAATTTAATGCTAAAAATCTATTTGTTCTATTTGTTGTACAGGTAAGAAGAAGTTCTTCGACTCGTGAAACATTGGGTGTTAGCAAGTCCTTCAAAGCTACTGCATCATCGTCACATGTAGCAGCAGTAGGTCTTTTCACATTGCAGAACTTACGAAGGTTGGACTTTAAAGGAGTGTGCCTGGATGATGAATTCTGCACAGGAATGTCTGCTGCAGCTTCACAATCCAAGGTATCAGGGGCCTGTTTATTGTATTACCGTATTTGCCGGCGATAAGGCAGCAGCGCCGCATAGGCCGCACCCCCAACTGTAGACAAAAAAAAAAAATTAAAATAAAAAATAAAATAAAAAAAACCAACTAAGATCTAGATATAGTTTATGTTTGAAAAATAAGTTATGAAGTTTATTCACAAGATTGACAAAACTTCATGTCAACAATATAACACAAAATTGTCGTTAAGATGTGTGGACGTTATTCTAGAAATGTCCTGTACCATTGTAATTGTACGTTCGATCGAGAATATATATCAGAACCCACCCGCGCATGCGCAGATCATTACATTCCGTAGTTTTTCTTAGTGCGAAACACTGGGATTTCTTCTCGCAGAATCCATCGAAATATCCGCAATCCGCGATTTATATTTGGACATACAATTGTTTATTGGACCCCGGTCTTTACTACTACTCGTCGTTTTTGTAGTTGAAAATCATCTTGGTGGTTTTTTATCGTATTTTCTCGGCATGGAATTACATGGTTTTGATGCTACCGCGACCGGCACTGCTGCTGCGAGCTCCGGCGTGGATCTCGCTACCAGTCCCACATTTACGAATACGTGCTGTATTTTCGAATTTTTTACTGTTGCTGCGCAAAGGCCGCACCGAGACTTTTTGATATTTTCTCTTCCGAAAATACTGCGGCCTTTACGCCGGCAAATACGGTACATCAATGAATCCTGAATCATAATTACCATTATTTCTTAATCGAACCCCACTCCTATTTGTTGCTTAAGTCATATCCTGCCATAAGGCCGCTACCGTTATAGTGCTTTGTACACGCGAGCGCGCTATCGATTGGGTGCTTAATTCACGCGAGCGAGCCATCGCTTTGCAGCTTTATGCATGATTGCTCGCATTCGTAATAGCAGTTATTGTTCATGCTCATTGTACTGTGCTGAGTGCTTCGCACACGCTATTGATCGTACCGTCGCGTGCATCAGATTATCTCAAAATAAACTTGGCACAGGGGGGATTTGTGGCTTGGCACAATGGGGATTAGCTCTGTGGCACTGGGCTGATTTCATTATGGCAGGATAAGAATTAATAAATAAAATACAATCATGAACAAAATTTGGTTACTCCCGGGGTGCGGATGTGGGGGAAAATTACATGACCGTGTGAGCTTGAGTCATCGGGTAGTCATCGGGTTCCCCCACGTCCGCACCCCGCTGACTTAAGCTCACGCACGCCAGCTATTCTCCACTCCTGACGACGGATAGTCAACCTATTCGAAACGTCGAGCCACTCCCGCCACTCATCCTCTCTAAGCGCTATATAGTTCTCCTTAGAACTATAAGCTAAGAAAGAAAGATAACCAACAGTCTTTTTCAAGACTACACCAACAGTCCTTTTCAGGACTACACACCCTCAAGAAAGAATACCGAGAGTTCTTTTCAGAACTCCTCAATCCTCCCTCTCTCTCACATGGTGCACCTGCACGCCTTCTGTATATATTGTTATTATTATTATGTTATTTGGCAAATCAAGTCACATAAATACAACAATATAACAAACATGAATTGAGACAAAATCAATAGAAAACATATATAAATACTGCAATAGCAGGTGCATCCAGTCAAGCTGCCCGGGTATGGGTAAAGTTAACCTAATAACTATGATCCGCAGACCTTCCTCCCCAAACCTGACCAGATGCACCTGATATTGATTGAAATAAAGTTTTAAAAGAAAAGAAAGATGAGAAGGAGAAGGAAAACAAAAAATTTAATCAATAAACATTGCATTACAAATTAACAAATTTGCGATTTCATGACATATATAGTTACCATATATACATGTATATTGTTACTGTTAATCATTACCACCATCATCACATTATAATAATAACTATTATTATCATTATTATTATTAATACTATTAATATTGTTATTATTATTATTATCACCATTATTATCATTATTATCATTATTATCACCATCTGTATTATTATTAATATCTCTATTATCACTATTTTCATTTTCATTTATATCATTGACATCAATATTTATATTAATACATTAACAAAAATTCATTTCCATTGAGAACACAATTTCAACTACAACCAGTGTCAAAGCTACTGCACGATCATAATATGTACAGATGAAGGTATTAAAGCCCTATATCATGTATATGAAAATTTTAAAATTTAGATCATACTAGTTATACAATTTTGTAATGGTTTGGAATGGTTAAAAATGGACTGTATGATTTCAAGGACATGTAATTATTGTTTCATATTATATAATAAGAATTGGAACAGAAATTATACGGTATGCATCGTAGGCGATTCCCAGATTATGTGAAGTAATATTTATAATAATTGAAATTTAAAAAAAAGTAGAGACTAGGAAAAGATATACAAATATTACAATAACTTGATGCTTTTGAAGTTGCTCAAAATAATATGCGGTTAATTACAATACAATATATGACTGTCAACTTCATCACAGCAGGACCATATCTGAATATACAATAAGAATTATTGATATTCTATAAATGATTATAAACAGCAAAAAATGAATAAATAGCAAGAAAAAAGCATAAACAGCTTTAAAAGATCACACTGTTACAATATATATATAAAGCATATTCATTATCATTATCAGCGTTATCAACATCATCATCATCAACATCATCCTCACCATTACTATTATTATTATCACTATTACAATCATTACCATTGCTACCAATATATCATATAACCATTACCATCACTATTGCTATTATTAAGATATATAATATCTAATACAACATAAATAAAGACAGAATCATATACCGGGTATATAGATTTACAAGACAGATTTCAAGTGGGAGCACCAAGTGCCAATTGTTAAGAATATGACGAGAAAGTGTGTCCCACAATCTGGGAAATGAGTTAATGGCTGACGAACGCAGTCTTTCAGTTCGAGCGAACAAATCATGATATCGTATATAAGCCTGTTGTAAAGGCGGCTGGTTGGGGTATGAGAGGAGTTCCCCTTTCCTTTTAAGGAAATTCTTCAAGACGGCCCTAAGAAGTTGCAAAGTTTGTTATATAAAGAAGGGTTTCATAACACTAATCGGCTCACCTCTGATTTATTTTTGTTTCAAAATTCTTCAAGACAAAAGAAAGTTCCGAGGTCCCCTAGAAAAAAGAAGGGTTTAATTGTGAAACTCTACTCACTCAAGATGAAATGAAGTACCGATGTCCATGAGATAAACAAGGGTTTAATCATGGAACTTGACTCAGCTTCGATATATTTTCGCTTTGAAATTCTTCAAGACAGCCCACAAAACAAAATGCAACAATAATAAATAATCACCAAGTTATCATCGTTACCATTTGCTTTTTCTGCATTTTCCCTGCGGCGCGCCTAGCCATCCGGTTGAACGTCAGAGCATTGCGTTAGGCACACATCCCGCTAGGTCACTAGTACCCTCTCCTACACCGAGTGCTTGCAAAAGGCATGCCGTTTGTGCTTTATTTGGCGTAAAATATCGTCGGTTTTCATCAGGTCACGCCACATGTTTTTCATTCCTGAGCGAAGGGGGCCTGTATACATGTATAGGGGGGCAGCAGCGCCAAGCCACCCCCCCCCCACCCCACCCAGTACGCCAGTGTCTACAAGCGACCCATCATTTGAATAGAGTTTTATATTAAGTAGCCTCTTCGCACTAGCGTATGTAAAGAGGGCAAAGGGGGAAATCCCCCTCCCACCGACGATTTCTAACAGAGAAAATAAATTGCTTTTTCATTTCACTTGGGAATTATTGAAGGTAGTCAAATTATTGACAGAAACTTCTTGAATTGTGAAAATTTTCCCACAAATTTTCTGGTGATGTAAAAGCCAAACTTGAGATATAAAGAGAAGGGGCAACTGGATTCACATCTCTTGTAATATATATAGCCCAAAAGATAAAGCTGGACGCCCTTATTCTTATGTTAGAGGGGAAAGTCGGTCTCTAATTATGATCATGATTGAACATAATTATCAATTTTTTTAAAGCTTTACTAGTGATAGTACAATATTGATAACTTTGAACAATTCAGTAATATCATATTGAAATCATATAACTGTAACTGTCAAATTAACAACTCAAGGGAGAGAGAATAAGCAGTATCTTTCGCCGTCCTACCCCACCCCTGGGGACGTAAATTAGGGTGCAAAAATTGAATTTCACACTAAAATTAATGGATCACCATTGGCTCAGATTTTTTGTCCTCAGCGATCTGAATGTATACGCTATCTTTCCGAAGCGATTTCCTCAGCTTCGCTTCGGAAGGATAGCTACATCCAGATCACCTCGGAAGTGATAGTTTGTCCCATCACCTTCACCAACGGTAATTTTTTGCTTACTATCTCTCTCTGTCTCTGTCCCTCTTCTCTGTCCCTCTTCTCTCTCTCTTTCTCTTTCTCTTGCTTTAACCCTTACCGTGACTGGGGGAGGGGGGGTGGGGCCCCACCATGATCTCGGCCGTTGAATGTCCGATGAACACAAAAATGTGTATGTTTGTAGATATTCATGTAAGAAACAAGATGGTATAATTAGTTTTTTCCTAATATGAAAATTGTTGTTGTTATAGCCTAATTAATTATGTAAAATGCCAATTTTATGCATTGAAATCGAAACTGAATCAGATTGTAGTTTACTAAGAAGGTTGAATTAAATTAACACTGCCATTAAACTAGACCATTGTTCGTTTAACCCTATCTAGCCTGGGCTATTTTGAAACTGCATAGCCTGGGGCCGATCTACTCGGACGTGAAAATTTGCATGCATGTCAAGTGAAGTGTATAGAATACTATGGTAACTTCAATTTTTTTTTGAAAAATTCACTCATTTGCACATTTGTGGTAATTTATGCAAATAAAGTAATAACATTCACATTTTTAACCATAAATCAAAAACTCTTCATATTTAAACATTAGTTTTCACTACATATATTCTTTAGACCATTTGAGATTTTAAAAAAATACAGCAAACAAAATTGGAAGAGCCAGGTTATTCCTTATGTTATCTATCGTTTTGATAATTTGTTATGTATTTCTTTGTACTTTTAACTTTATACTTAACTTTAACTAACTATAATTGAACTTTTTTGACCCCCAAAATAAACACCTAAACTATAAACAAGACCAAATAACCAATTTCTTTTTTGGAAAAATGGGATTTCCATGTTTTGTACTCAAATCACGAAAATGAGTGAGTTTCGGGCTGACATGCAAAGACAAAAGGTCACGTGACTTTGTAACGGTAGGCCGATTTTTCAAAAATTTGTTTCAAAAGATGCGCAAGACTCAAAAGAAAAAAAATTCAGTGCAAGATTTTTTTGCGTTAACAAATTATCTCGAAAAATGTAGAGGGGGGGCTTCTAAAGCTTCTAAAGCCCCGGCTAGATAGGGTTAAAGGGTAACATGTTCTGAACGTTGGAGTTCGTGAAAATGTCCACTGCGTTAGACGATCGTTGCAACATGCAGAACGAGATCGGGATTGAATGGCTCGATGGCTCGGGATGATGTGACCAGCGGAGAGTAGCTAGAAATCAGTCTGTCGTAGACTATGGGTCATCGGATTGTGGTTGAAATACCACCCTAAACGGCTGTAATATAATAATAAGCAATAATAAACATGGTATCCTATCATATTAGTTTGATACAAAAACACATGTATTAACAAATGTCCTTAAAATGTACCGGTAAGTACTTTCTCACAATATAAACATACGTTTACGATGTTGACATTAAAGGTAATGCAAAGTTTTGGGAAATTTTGAAATTGGATGGATAGTAAATCTTTAAATTTGATATATTTGGATGCCCCTGTGGATGTATTAAAAGCACTAAAAAATTTAGCCCCTAAAACACTTCTGCTTTCGAGCAAATTGAATAATCAAAATTTACCAGTGCTCCTGGTAAATTTCAAATATTTCAAATAGCTACTAAGGCCATTCCATGGTAGCTGCGACCATGAAAATCTCAGAATATGCAGTTCTGATATATGATTTCCAAACGGGAATAGCAAATCGGTCGATTGTAGTCAAGAAACATTGTTTTAAAGCTAAAGTAATATCAGTCTTGAGAGGGCGCTATAAAACATAAAGAGTTTATTATTTACAATTTCATCACTTTAGACTCGATGTCAATCACGACAACGATCGTCGAATATTCTAAAATCGCATATGCTTCCAATATGTTCATTTGAACCAAATTCATGACCCCATACCAAAACTTTGTATTACCTTTAATAAAAATGTATGAAATCAGTTTAATAGAAATATGTTAAATATAACAAACAAAAACAGTAAAAGCATTCTGTTTGCATCAAAATCAGTTTTGGAAGTGATGGAAGATGAGGCATGGAGCAGAGACTTCTCACGTCATGGAGGGGGGGCCTCCAGCCCCCCTCCCCCCCACCCAGGACAGTAAGGGCCAGTAAGGGATATATATATATAAAGCCTAAGTTTAGGGTAATAGTGTTACAAAATAATGACAATGAAATATATTTTAATTAGAGATGTCGTCTATACTTGATTTAGCCCCTCTCTCTATCTCTATTTCTCTGTATCTCTCTCTCTCTCTCTCTCTCTCTCTCTCTCTCCTTTTCTCTTTCCCTTTTCTCTTTCCCTTGCTTTTAAAGTCTAAGTAGATAGTAATGATGTTACATGAATGACACAGAAAAATATATAAATTAGACATGTCGTCTATACTTGATATTACTATTCACTCTATTCAACCTGCCCTGTCACATCACCAGATTAAGGATCTAGTGCATATGTCCAGAGATCTGGGTTCTGCTGCATCCTCTCATTACGCGAGAGCTCTCTGCTCCATGCCTCATCTTCAATCACTGTTGCTGTACGATGTGAAGCTGAGTGATGAGTTCTACTCAACGATGGCCTCTGAGGCGTCAAGATCAAAGGTATACTCAAATACGATTTTTATTGGAAATTCCCCCCCCCCAATAGTTTGTGCAATCTTCAAACTGAACACATGTGGATGAATGTTTTTCACATTAAAAAAAAAAATTATGAAATTATTTATTGTCATTAGTCATTATTATCATAATATCAATATAATGCCCTTACATACATTACTGATAATAAGAGGCATGAGTCATGTGAATAGACTGGATTTTAATGTCATAATGATATCAATTTATATAAATGCGTATTTTTAGAGCACATATCCTTCAAATAGCTTTTAGCATTATATTTTTAGAAATTATCTAAATTTTGTCAATAGTCGCAAGAAATTAATTTTACATGTGCATTGTAAATGGCCGGATATAACACTTTTATTCTGCTTGAACAGACACGGTCTCTCTTTTCTCACTATGATGATTAGTCACATTTGTTTGTCTTTCTTCATCTCTTCTTTTTTTCTCCCTTACCACCCCCATTTTCCTTGGGCATTTTAGCCCTCTCTTTCTATCTCTCTGTATCTCTCTCTCTCAGTTCTCTTTCCCTTGCATTAAAAGTCTAAGTAGAGGTTAATGATTTTACCTTAATGACAATGAAAAATATTTTAAATTAGACGTGTCGTCTTTTCTTGATAATACTATTCACTCTATTCAACCTGTCCTGTCACATCACCAGATGCAGAAGCTAGATCACCGCAAGGGAGTTCTGGGTTCTGCTGCATCCTCTCATTACGCGAGAGCTCTCTGCTCCATGCCTCATCTTCAATCACTGGGTGTGAACAATGTAAAGCTGAGTGATGAGTTCTACTCAACAATGGCCTCTGAGGCATCAAAATCAAAGGTATACCCGAATACGATTTTTATTGCTAACAATTTTTTCCCCCAATAGTTTTGCAATCTTCAAACTGAACATATGTGGATAAATGTATTTTTCACATTAAAAAAAAAAATTATTGTCATTAGTCACTATTTTGCTCGTATCAATATCATGCCCTTACATTACTGATAATAAGAAGCTTGAGTCAAGTGAATAGACTGGATTAATCTGTCTGTCTCTGTCTGTCTCTATTTCTCTCTCATTTTCTCTTTCCCTTGCTTTAAAAATCTAACTAGAGGTTAATGATGTTACATTAATGGCAATGAAAAATGTTTAAATTAGACATTTTATCTATACTTGATATTACTATTCACTCTATTCAACCTGTCCTTGCACATCACCAGATTGAGAAGCTAGATCACAGGACTACAGATCTGGGTTCTACTGTATCCTCTCATTTCGCGAGAGGTATCTGCTTCATGCCTAATCTTCGATATCTGAATCTGGACCATATGAAGCTAAGTGATGAGTTCTACTCAACGATGGCCTCTGAGGCATCAAATACAAAGGTATACCCAAACACGATTTGTATTGGAAACAATTTTTCCCCCCCAATAGTTTTGCTATCTCAAAACTGAACATATTACCTAGGGGGCAAAACCCCAATTTTGGGAGTTATGATCGAGACATGGCGTGTTGTAAAAGGTCACTCTGTCTCTGTCCTCTAGGAGGACAACCTTTGCAATATGCTGCTGGAAAAAAGGCAGCCATTTTGAAAAATGGCCGCCATGTATAACTACTGTTGTACAGCTCTGGGGATTACTTTTTAACAGTACCTCATTTAACCATGTGTAAGGTGTCATATGAAAGACAATTACATTTCCTACAAGATGATATCTCATTCAATAGGTTTGGGGATGATTTGCATAACAATTTTGAGCCAAAAATGTAATTTTTTTACCAATTTAAACAAAATATATAACTAACTTGAAACTTGCTGAAAAACTGTGCAGAAACATGGTTGATATCATATCCAAATGTCAAGTCTATTGCTTTTCTAACTAAAAAGTTATAGCGCTCTAAAGTTGACACTTTGTTCAGGATGAGCCAAAATGGCAAATTTGGTTGCTAAGGGCTGTCTTCTCCTTAGCAATGGTAACATAGTGACGTGAAAAATAGAATATATCACAAGAAGATGATATCACCAAGCAGATGGCTACTTTGATAGGAAGTATGATGTCAGATGGTGCATTTTCATCATATTGTAATCATATATATTGCTTAGTTCTCTCGTTGGTATGGTAATATTATGCCTAGCAACCGATATATAATGTGTTCTCAGAGTCAAATCAGGATATAGGTCAAATAATATGCAAAATATAACCTGTTCCAAGGGACAGACGTAATTTGCCGTCATAAACATGTTCATAGTGCATGGTGTGGCTCGGAACTTTCACCCTACCCCCTCCCTCCATTTGAAACTTGTACGCCTACTACATTTTTTAAATGTAAGTCATCAGAACCTGCAATTCAAATGCCACTACCGTTTCTATGACATGCCCATTTCACCCCCCCCCCTCATCCTGATACGTATACACACTCTCACAATCAATAAGAGAAACTGATGCAAAGCATTATTTATTTAAAAAAGCACACATAATTTTAAAAAATAGATCATGAAGAATCAAATGATACAGGGAAAAGTTTGAGATTACCAGCTCTTCCCCTCTAAAATTTGAAATAAATCCAGATGAACAAGTCGTAAATCAAGATCTAATCAACAATTTTAATTGACAGAAATCGATCATCAGGACATCACCGAATAATATGAGACTTATATTAAAATGATAGACAGCATTTACACTGTGAAACATTGACATGTACATACTTGGTAATAGGGTTCATAACTTGCACCTCCCCCCTTCCGTGTGGCATGCCCATCCACCCTCCCCTAGTTAAAAACAATAGATATTAGTGCAAAGTACAATGTAGTTTTTAAAAATCAGTGTTAATGTAATGGGTTGGTGGTTAGATGTTCAGAGACAAAATAAATATGAAGCAGGCTCAGAAATATAGTTGAAGTCCAATTTATTATTTATAATGTCGCTACAAACTCAGCCAAAGTTCCAGTAGTTTAAACAAAGATTATCTATTTTATGGCATTTTATACTAACTATTCTCTCAGAGGCTGGGCGGCCCTATAGATTACGCGAATTTAGCAGCACATCCTAATTCGAAAAAGGAACAAACTAAAACTGAGGCACGAAGTCATGCACATGGCGCTTAAATCTTCATGAGCCACGGCTTCAATGTCACATGATATTACTAGCCAATCAGAAGGGCCCTTACGAACACAACCACAGAATAGGATATATAGAATGATCCGTAACCACCTGACCTCGAGATTAGTTCAATCTACCCATCAAGAGAAGAGTTATACATTCAATTTAATATAACCAATGACAAAGCACAGAGCCTACAGCCCTGCAAGAATGTTAGATCCCCGGAAAAACAGTCTATTGTCTAAAGTGCTTATCGGAAATAAACACCTGTAAATCTAATGCAGAAATCAAGTCCAGGGGTTGTTTACCCGTTCCTGGCATACTATCGGAAACATAATTAATTCTGTTCAACTTTAGATATACAATGTCAAACTAATAACCATACAAATGATCAAGTTAACCCAACTCCTCTATTGCTATAGTGCCCCCTTTAGGTCAATGTTTTGCCCAAATCGGTATACCACTACATAAATCATTTATGCCTAGATTGTTATAAAGGGCAAGCATATATGCATGTATGCCAACACCATATCCTTCTTGCTTCCTTTCCCTCTTTCTCTAAAGCTTGACAAAAGTCGATTTCTATAAGTATTCTTCTTTCTTTGTCATGATTGATTGATTGATTTGTTGAGGGACAAATAACATGAGATTTAGATTCATAAGACAGACAGGGTCTAAATGATTTAACAGGTTTGTAATAATCAGGGGCTTATAAGGGGGAAGGGGAAGGGGCTATTGTGCAAGCTATGCACACACACAAAAGTTTTTAAAAATCAAATTTGGGTCAAAGTCTACAAGGAGAGTGGAGGGACTCCGAGACACAAAAAAAGAGTTGAGCACTGGCATTTATATTCCCTTTTCTCTCTCTCTCTCTCTCTCTATCTCTCTCTATGTCTGTCTCTCTCCCTCTCTCTCCCTCTATCTCCCTCTCTCTCTATGTCTCTCTCCCTCTCTCTCTATCTCTCTCCCTCTCTCTATATCTCTTTCTCTCTATCTCTTTCTCTCTCTCTCTATCTCTTTCTCTCTCTATCTCTCTATCTCTCTCTCTCTTTCTCTCTCTCTCTCTCTCTCCTTTTCGCTTTTCCTTGCTTTTAAAGTCTAAGTAGAGGTTAATGATGATACATTAATGACAATGAAAAATATATAAATTAGACATGTTGCCTATACTTGATAATACTATTCAATCTATTCAACCTGTCCTGTCACATCACCAGATTGAGAAGCTAAATCACTGGTTTGCAGATCTGGGTGCTGCTGCATCCTCTCATTTCGCGAGAGCTCTCTGCTCCATGCCTCATCTTCAATCACTGAGGCTGAACCATGTAGAGCTAAGTGATGAGTTCCACTCAACGATGGCCTCTGAGGCATCAAAATCAAAGGTATACCCAAATATGATTTTTATTGCAAACAATTTTTTCCCCCAATAGTTTTGCAATCTTCAAACTGAACATATGTGGACAAATCCTTTTCACTTTTAAAAAAGAAATAGAAATCATTTGATTGTCATTAGTCACTATTATCCTAATATCAATATAATGCCCTCACATTACTGATAATAAAGGCACAAATCCTCCAAAAAGCTAAACAGATCATTGCAAATAAGTATCACAATCTAGATTACTTATATGAATTATTACGGTCAGGAAGGAGAATGTGCTCATTGAAATGTCGGACAGGACGATATTTGGGCTCATATGTTCCATACTCTGTTCGTCTGTACGACCAAATGGAGTGAGGAACATGTGGGCCCAAGTATCGGTTTGGCGTGGTTTTCCTTCCTTCCTTCCTTCACACTGATGTTCTATCCTTTTCATCATTTCCAATGTGTAATACTAGAATATAAGAAGATTTCTATTTTGTCTACCTTTTGTTTTGATGGTTCTTTTATGATTATAAACACGACGATAGAGTTTCTCATTACGTATTTGTACAATATGTGACCAAAACAAATTTCCTTGTATTCTTGTGAATATGGATGTGTCGGGGACGAGAATTTTGTTGTTTCAAATGTAGAGCTTAAATTTGGTTTTATTGCTCAGAAGCTTAGCGTGCCTTTAAATTACTTGATTGTTTATTTATAGCTGTTTGAGATAGTTGAGCAGAGGAACAATAAGCTGCACAGACTTGTTATGATAACTTGTTAGTTTCTCTGAGGTCTGTACATTGTTTAGAACAGGTGAAAATATCTTAGATGTACTCTAGTATGTAGTGAGATGCTTCAGTCAGTAATATCCTTACTCTGTATTAAAAGTAGGTCCGTAGCTTGGCATGCACTAGCTTTGTTTGCAGCGCAGCCATGTATGCAGTGAGACACTTCATTTTGTAATATCTTTACATTGTATTAAAAGTAGGTCTGTAGTTTGGAATCATAGAGATATATATACTAACGCTAGAGGGCGTACTCGTTCAAATTGCTGTGCCGACCTGGAGCGTTGGCCGCCATTACTAAGGAGGGCAGAAAAACGAACGACCCAACAAGATACTGTGCACAACATTCGGGGAAAATCTACCTATCCTTCTATATTCTATCTATCTATCCATGTATGTATGTGTCTAGCTATCTACGTATCCATCTCTATCCTAAGTCTAGAAGTATCAATCTGTTTATAATAGCCATAAACATAAAATGAATATATTACCTTTAAAGCATTTTAAATCAATAAACCCTGGCTCTCATGTTCCTGTCAGTCCCAATAACTGAATTAGAAAGACATTGGCCCTGTTGCATAAAACTTTGTTTGATATCATGATATAAAAATCAAACACAAGTCCCAAATGATTGATTCTGATTGGTTGAAAGTCAAGTAATATTTGATGTCATACTCATAATATCAAAGTTTATGTAACGCACAGTAACGGCGCCATTGTGTGACGTTCTGCTAGGTCTCATTCCGACTTTAAATTATTCAAAAATGTTTCTTTACTCGTATAAAATAAAAAATAAACATTTTCTTTGCATGAAATCACGAACTCAGTGATGTAGATTGACAAAGAGGAACCCAAAATGTATTTGTAGATATACTGCAATACAAATAGCTTTCTGTATCCCTTTTACCTCACCATAACACCCGTAATTAAACTTGACCTACACCAGTCCCCATGACTGAGGCATTATGCAAAATACCACAATTATTACGTTTCATACTCGAAAACCGATAAATCAACCCCAAAAATAAAGCATAACATTGCACAGTTTCGAATGGGACATCCGGGTATTTCTCGATGTTTTGCCCTTCTCAGTAATGGCGGACCGCACTCCATGCCCGCACAGAGCTTTGCACGGGCGCGTATGACGAGTCCGCACTCTAGCCTTATTAAATATATATCTCTATGTTTGGAATATGTAGTAGTCTCAAGCTATAGAGGGATTTTGTGTGTGATTACATTCAATCTATCTAATGGAGGCTACCTCTGAAGATTTGAGGGGCGGATTAATCTCAGGTAATCAGGTTGCTTCTGGGACTAGTATTATAGTGGGTGGATGGAGAGGCCGGGAAGCTTGAATTGATTCCTCTACCAACTTTCATTCGAGGTGTTTGTCCTGTCTATCTGCTCTCGATGTAACAGAAGAAGCTGATTCACGTGTTTAGCTGCCTGCCTGTCGGCTGTAGCCGAGTCATGTGTTCACTCATGCTCTGCTTTGGGTCTGCTTGAGTGATCGGGGTTGCTGAACCTGGGGTTTTTTTATTTTTTTATTTAATAAATGATCAACTGCAACCGCATCGTTTGCCTCTGACTCCTCTCTCTCGAATCTCCTGTCCTACCCACGACAGATGAATAAAAGAATTGAATTGAATCATCTGGACAATTTTATGTAAATTTGTTGCCTATTTTGCTCCAGAAGAGTCGTTAGGTCAGCATGCAAAATTTCCTTTGCACTCCCAGATCAGACACATACACGCTGACCTGCCCTCAGAATATGTGATTACTTTTCCGATTTTTATGCTCAAATGTGACAGAAAATAACATAAAAATCAAACAAACATTTGTAGAAAGTATTATTTATTCAGTGTATCTCATTAAAAATACCAAAAAATAAAGGAAATATCACCACTGGCAACAACGTTAACCCATATCTAAAAAATTGCAATGGGTATCCAACATTGTCCTGAATGTGTGATGTAGGTTATTCATATTGTGACGTCACCTTATCCAGAGATGCCAACTGTTCCGTTTTTTGCTATGAATATGGCGGTACGTTTTTGTATGTTTTGTTACTTTTTTTTTTTTTTTTTTTTATTTATTTGTTTTTAATATTTTTTTTAATTGACATATTTCTTAATTTTTAATCATGGGCTTTCTGTCGTATGAGTATTATGCACCTATGTCTTCAAACGATGCACGCAAGACGGTGATACGGGCCCAAACTGCGCACGCTGTGAACAACCCACATGTACCGTATGCACGTCGTGCTCCGATCCAGGTACATATACGTGGTACCTCCGTAGCCTATTATCATAGAAAAAAAGAGAGTTGTTTACAATAACAACCATGAAATCCTCTTTCTAATGATACCAAATACGGCCCATAAAGAGACATAAAGAGAGAGAGAAAAAACAATTTTACTCCGGTCATAATACAGATTCTGTACGTTTTCCGCCCATGCATTACACGCATTGTCTATGGGGCATATCGGGTTCACGCTTTTGGCCCCCAGAACGATCTTGATTGCAATGACGAACATGCACCAAATCCCATTGGTTTTTGCACACAGTGCTTGCGAGCCCTTTCTAGGTTCTTTCCCCTATCCCAATTTCTTTCAAACTTCGTAGGCATAGTCACTACCATCCCATCAAGGTCACTGTTGAGGCCTTTCTTTCGCCCTACCTATCACCATATCACAGAAGCTACAGACTTCGTACAAATTGCTCTGGATAGTTCGAGAGAAGCTCTTTCTTTTGGTATTGTTTGGTTTAATCGATCAATTTACATTGTTTCTCTTAATATTTCATTATCAGCAGGGCCTATATGTTTCCCTATCATATCATTTCCTATATTTCCTCATATTATTTTTTGCTTTCATTCACCCCCCACCTCACTTTGAAAACGTTCATACATATACAGTGGTAGTGATAAGGAATTTGTTCTGCACCCCACCCTCCCCCAAAAAAATGTGTTTGCTCATTACGCCACTGCTCCTCGTCCCTCACAATTCGACCCCACCGGTCAAGAAAAAAAAATCGCTGCCCCTACATGGAATCCCTCCGATCACGAAGTCGGGGGGCCGGGGAAATGCTCTTTCGTTTGACACGTACAAACACGGCGTCATTGCACGCACATCGTTGTGACACGATTGCATTTCTAGTGTTCATCTTCGATTCATAACGTGAATTACTTGCATGAATTTAATGAGGATCTGAGATTACGGTCGCTAACTTCACGCACGCGCGTGCAGAGCCAATGAACTGATTAGATTTTAGGGTCAAAGTTCAAAGGGTCATACATGTACCGGTACAGTCGAACATCCATCTAGTTTTCTGAACGGTCTGAGTCGTCATTATCAAAGCTAGATTCCAGAATTATTGATGATTTCTAAGAAAAATCATTGTCATATTCAGAATCTTCGTCAAAAATTCTTCTACATGCCTTTTTTTTCAATTTTAAGCCCGTTTTGATTGGAGGGGCCCTTTTAAAATTATCAAAGAATCTATTGTTGATCGTGGTCAAATGGAAGATTTTTGAGACATTTTCGGAAGACATCCAGCAAAGGTGATAAACGAATAAAACGTGGAAGCTCATTGCAGAATCAAGGAGCACATGCCTGGAAAACATTGTCGCCAGCTTTGGTGTATGTTTGAGTAACGTGTAGCAGGGTGCTGTCGGTACAAGAGCGAAGGCCAGGACGAGCAGATTGGTAGGGAATAATGAGAGAGTTGAGATACACTGGAGCTTTGTTTTGGATGCACTTGTAGACAACCGTCAGGATCTTGAACACGATGCGTTGCTTGATTGGAAGCCAATGTTGTTCTTTTAGCAACGGGGTGACATGATCGTGCTTATGGGCCAAGTAGATCAGCTTTGCTGCGTGATTCTGAACCTTCGGGAGAGGGAGGCTGCATTTGTGATGACTTGATCCCATACAATAATGAATTGGCATAGTCAAAACGAGACCACACAATTACTCGGACAGCATGCTCACATGCTTTCGCATTTATGAAAGGTCTAATACGAACTATATTTGATAGGTGGTAGTGAAGTCCATGACAGGGATGACACATGACGATCCATCTTGAGTGCTGAATCAAACTCCACACCAAGACTTTTTGCAGCAAATGTTGGATTTATCGAGAGGTCAGAAATCGACAGTTTGACATCAGACACATACTGCCGTGCTTGTGGGGTAGATAAATAAGCAAAAACCACTAATGCCTTTTCAGTAGACCGTCTGTATGTCTGTTTTGTGTTCTGCATTTTGTCATTATAGTTTCCCAACCAGTATAAGTAAGCCAGCTATGTCTTTTGTGTGGGACGCTTGATGCCAGCCCTTTCCCTCGAGCGAAAAAAATATAATGCCCCTCCATCATTAGAAAAATTGCTCTCCTGAGCTAAAACTGTTTTTCAGCTGATGTAAAATTAAGTAATTACATTATTAATGCATTAATTTGTTATGGTATATATCAGTTATTTCTCAATTATTTTTTAGTTACACCACCCAACACACACTAAACCCTTCTTTGATGAAAACGTTCCGTCTCTCTATATTTTGATGAGCTTGGACAGACTTCCATCATTTAATTGCAAACGAAAAGTACCAGTATAAGTAATCAATTTTTACACTAAAGTTTGTGAGGTATATGAGAGTACTACTACTTCTTTTTCTGTGTTAGGATTGAGTACGTCTCTCTATAACTCAATTTAGTTCCTTTGTAGCTTTCTCTATTTGCTCTTGTCCTCCCATCTCTTTCTTCAAGTCTCATTTCTCTCTTTCCTATTGCTCTCTCTCTCTCTTTCATTCTCTTTCAAGCTTGCTGTCAATGTTTTTCTCATAGACTATGTTCTTGTATTTATCACTTATTGGTCTTTCTTGGCAATTTCTAATATCTCTATCTCGTCAGATAGAGATCTTATAATAATTGTTGCCAGAAAAGTATCAAGAAGTAAGAACCATTACGTGCTAATTAAGGGGGGTGATGACCCTATTAAATGTAAACATGGAACTTAATAATAATATTGGATATTTATATAGCGCACATATCCAACATGCAAGGTGCTCAAGGCACTTTAAAATATTATTGTAAAGAATTTCCTGTTTTAACAAACATGTATTACATAACTTGTAATATTATCAATATATTATCATTATTGATTATAGACAAATGGCTAATGTTTATTATTGGGTAGTGTAAAATGTTAGATTCTAATAGGCCTACTATGAATAACCAAACATAATACCTCAGTGTTCATTTCTTCGATTTCTTGATAAAAGTAATTAATCTATAAAAAAATAGAAACAAAAATAATCAATCAAAAAATATTGTTAATGTATTCCTCAGCTAATAGTTTGTAACAATAGATATGGTACTTAATTTCTGTTACCATGAATATTAGGATTATAAAGTTCTTTTCATTTACAATGCATTAAGAACCAATTAATGTGAGAACTTAAAGGTCGGGTGACATTCAAATATAAGTTGATTCCTGTTGATGTGCAGGGCTGCATACAACTCATATTTTGGTATACACATCTTAATATATTTCATAGATTTTTAACTATTTGTTAAAAATAATTTTCTCAGACCTGCTAAGCTCCACCCTTAAAAAATGCTCCAGATCTCATTTATCTTTATGACATCTAGGGAGTTCACACCTACAGACACCAATTCGCAGTAAGTCTTGCTATTTTTCAAAATAATCGCGATGGTTTGCTCGGCGCTGTGTGTGTAAATGGTATTGAGAATCATAAATCGATTTATTTAATCCCAGGATTCCAAGCGTGAATACATCGTCAAGATTAACGCATGTGCAGTTCGGACGTTCTTGCCGCCGAGTGAATATTCTCCCTGTGTATGAATGGTCGCCCCAAAAAATCAATCTTTGCATCGCGATCCAATTCGCTCTAAACATCTAAATATATTTCATAGATTTTAAAATATTTTAAAAAATAATTTTCCCAGACCTGCTAAGCTCCACCCTAAAAAAATGCTCCAGATCTCATTCATCTTGCGACATCATCTGTTTTGTTTGTTTTTATTTCTGCGTTTTCAAAATAGAACATAATCATATACATAAAGTAACTATAATTTCTTCATTATACATAATTATAAATTTTTAAGTACATTAAATAAGATGCATACAAACACAAATATTTATCAATGAAAAAGATAAATTACAAAAAATGCAGGAGACCGCCATCATGAGCGGTAAGCTTGAAGTCGATGGCGGCCTCGAGAAAATTAGCGTCATAACTCTTAAATTATATAATTGTACACGCGAAATTGATCAATTGGGTGCAGTGAAAGTGCATGTGCAATTGCGGATGGGGTTCTGGTACGTGATGTTTTTAATCCAATACTATTGTATTTTAAGAATTAATAAATTAAAAATATATTTGAATTCAGAGACGAAGTTTAATGAGAAACGATTCTGTATGATGATATAATGTGACGTTTTAGTGTCGCTTTAAAAGAATAAAGGGTCGAGCATGATTTAATTATTTTAGATAAATTGTTCCATAAATCGGGGCCATGATGTCTGATTGATTTATGTGTAATCAACAATCTGGGGTTAGTTAAATGGAAATTCTCAGAAATAAAAGTTGGATAAGAATGAATTGTATTATTATGAACAAAAAAATTATCGAATGAAGGTGGCAGTTGCTTATTCATGTATTTGAACATAAAAATTGCAACTTGGAGAGTATGTAAGTCAGTGACTTTTATGGTTTTTAACTGTAGAAATAATGGGTCTGTACGGGCTAAAAAGGAGATCCAGTACAAATACGCAGGGCCCTTTTTTGTAATAAAAGAATCGAATTAAGTTTGGTTACACCACAATTTGCCCAAACAATATTACAGTATGTTAAATATGGAAGTACTAGTGTGTTATACAATAAAAATAATGTAGTATGGGGCAAAAGACATTTTTATTTATGATTCCAACACTTTTGGATATACACATAGATACATAATGTAAGTGATCATTCCATGTTAAATTTTCATCAATAAATACTCCCAAAAACTTTGATGTCTTCTTTTGTTCGATTGGCATATTATCAATTTTAATATTAATATGGAAATTAGTTAAATGGGAATTATAGTGTTTAAAGTGCATAAAATGTGTTTTTCTTATGTTTAATGAAAGCTTATTACACTTAAACCAGTTCGAAACTTTGCATAATTCACAATTTAAAACATTCACTAATGATTCTAATTTCTCATGAGAGCAAAAAATATTTGTGTCATCTGCAAAAGAATAAATGACAATAAAGAAGATGTGTTGGATAAATCATTAATGTATAAAAGAAATAAAAGTGGGCCTAAAATGGAGCCTTGGGGAACACCACAATTAAAGGAAAGTAAATCCGAATTAAGACAGTTAAAATTAACATATTGTTTTCTATTTGTTAAATAATCCTTAAAATGTGAGAGGACTTGGCCCCGAATACCATAAAAAGAGAGTTTTTTTAGTAGAATATCATGATCGAGCGTATCAAACGCTTTACTAAGATCTAAAAAAAATACCAATCACATGTTCTTTATTTGCTATGGCATTAGTAATCTTATCATAAATTTGTACTAAGGCCAAGTCAGTAGAGTGATTTTCCTAAAACCATATTGATTTTGATTTAATATTTGGTGAGTATTTAAAAAATCGAGTAACCTATTATATACAATTTTCTCTAAAACTTTAGATATACTGGGAAGAACAGATATTGGACGATAATTACTAATTTCATGCGAATCATCTTTTTTAAAGATCGGAATTACCTTCGCTATCTTAAGTAAATCTGGAAAAACACCTTGCAATAAAGACTGATTGATAATATGGGGTTAGTAGATTTGCAATAACATGTATTATTTGTTTTAAAAGTGATGTACTAATTCTATCACAACCTTGAGCTTTGGACATGCTTAATGCTTTAGTAATGCTAATAATTTCATCAGGGTTTGTGGGACCAAAAAAAGGTGATTGTTGGATTGGATCTGATAAAAAGTCAGTATATTGAATGTTAGGACTATCAATTTTACTTGCAAGTTGGGGCCCAATATTAGTGAAAAATGAATTAAAATAATTAGCATAATTACTAGAGTCCTCAATTATAACATTATTTAAGGTGTGCTCATCTTTTGGTAAAGGGTCTATTTTTTTTCCCCATAATTTCTTTAATAACTTTCCAAGTAGCATAAGTGTTACAACTAGCCCTCTTTAATTTATTTGAAAAGTGTAGCTTCCGGGATATTCTAATTAATTTCATTAATTTGTTACGATATTTTTTATAAGTTGTTAAATTTACATCAGTTTTGTTACGTATATATGTTTTATACATGCGATTTCTAGTTTGTATTGATTTTAGTATACCGGTACCTTTCGTTATCCAAGGGTTATTTGGTTTATTATTTTTATGTTTAAATTTTGCTAAAGGAATATTTCTATCATAATAATTCTGTAATTTATTATTAAAGTTTTCATAGGCAATATGTACATCGTGTACATTATATACGTGTACCCATTCCTCTATAGCTAAATTCTGCTTTAATAATTCAATATTATGAGGGGTTTCTTTTCGATACATAATATTATTAAGTGGTTTCAATTGGGAAATTTCATGTTCACATATTACAAAAATAGTTAAATGGTCAGAAACTTCTGAGCATAATAATCCTCCAGTTATTTTTTTAGTAAATGCATTAGAAAAAATATTATCAATAAGCGTTGAGGAGTGTACATTAATTCTAGTGGGCTTACTAATGTATGAACAAAATCCATATGAATGCATCAAATGAATAAACCTGTCAGAATTTCTACTTCTATGGGGTAAAGAAAGAAAATTTATATTAAAATCACCCAGAAAATAAACGTGTTTATTTTCCTCAGATATTTTATGAAGACATGATTCAAAATTATTATAGAATAAATCAAAATTACTGTCAGGGGTTCTATATATTAAACCAATAACACAATTTTTCAATTTATAATTATCAATTTCAATAAATAATACTTCTGTCTGTTCAAATTTTATATCATAACGCACTCTAAATTTCAAATTATTAGCAACATAAAATGCTATCCTGCCGCCCCTCCTTCCTTCACGATCAGCCCTTATTAATGTATAATTAGGTAAATTAAATAACTGGGGGAGTCTTGATGTAACCAAGTTTCAGTTACACCAATTACAGAAAAATTAAAATTATTTAAAGACTGAAGGAGATTTTCAAAATATTCAAAATTTCTATTTAAACTTCTAGAGTTAATGTGTAATAAGGAGATGTTATCCAAATTATCTTTAAATGTATGATTAAATTCCAACGGTGTATAATATTTACTTTCATTTACAGAATCATTAAATGTATTATCAAATGATGTTGGGAAAGGTAAGTTTAAGCTATCGTCTCCATTAAACAAGGGGGTAAAAGTTATGTTCATGTTGGTGAGTGCATGTGCACGTGCGTGCGTGTGAATTACATTGCTTAGGTGCTGGTGCATACAAAATACAAATATTCAAAGCATTAACCAAAACTTTGACACCCATCATGACAAAATCGAGTGCCAAAGCGCATAAGTGGCTCTCAGCCAACGCCCAATAAAGAAACTCACACCAATCAAATCTATTATTAAAAACAATACGTTATAATGTCAATCATGAGTGAGCTAACAAGAGACAGTGGTATGTAACTTCCCCCAGCTCAGCACATGCTCACAAAAGAACTGCATTCTTTCATACATACCTCCACATTACCTTTCTTTTCCTGGTGATGCTACAGCACGTCTGACATAGCAACTCCTATGTTGGTATTGTATGGTCTATTGTAAACAGGTGATCAACTCTGGTGAAGCTACATATGATGTCACAAGATGAATGAGATCTGGAGCATTTTTTTAGGGTGGAGCTTAGCAGGTCTGAGAAAATTATTTTTAAAAATATTTTAAAATCTATGAAATATATTTAGATGTTTGAATAACAAAATATGAGTTGTATGCAGCCCTGCACATCAACAGGAATCAACTTATATTTGGAATTCACCCCACTTTTAATGATTTTAACCGTAGTCCACATGACCAAGATATCAGGTAACAACTATTGCCTAAGACTGTTCTCACAATTTTATTGTAAAATGTACCTGATATCAATAATATGGCACAATGTCAATTCCCTTGCCTGTCCAGTGACAGATGTATCACATACCTGCATAAGCAATATGTATTCATGCGACAGGGCCCTGGGAACGATTTTTTTCACTGGGGGTGCTGAGATATATATATACGTATATATATATATATATATATATGTATATGTATGTGTATATATATATATATATATATATATATATATATATATATATTGGGAGTCGGGCCAACTCTCTGCCTCCGGGCGAACTCGTCCTCGCTGTAAAACGGAAGTAGGAAGCATTTGCAATTTTAGAACCACATTAGGCGCATTTTCAGGCACTTCCTGGAGTAATATGACATAAAATTGTTTTCTCCTACCCCCTCCAAGAGAAGGGATCCAGGGGCGGATCTAGCTTTTTGCTAAAGGGGGTTTGACCCAACGATGATGCAGAGCATCGTCCACGAGCACGAGCCGCAAAGCGGCGAGGCGATTTTTTTTGTTTGTGGCTATTTTGAACCCCTGTAAGTGATGTTTTCCTGGCATCTACTAACACAATGGAGACCATAAAAATCAGTGCATGATAACGTCTTTTTAAATCAAGTAACAGTTTAAGGGGATTTCGACCCAATGACGATGCAGAGCATCGTCCACGAGCCGCAAAGCGGCGATTTTTTTTTTAATAGCTATTTTGAACCCCCGTAAGTGATGTTTTCCTGGCATCTACTAATGCAATGGAGACCATAAAAAGCAGAGCACGATAACGTCTTTTTAAATCAAGTAACAGTTTAAAGGGTAAGTCCACTCCAAAAATAACTTTCTTTCAATAAAAGCAGAAAAATCAGACAAACCAATCAAAAAAAGTTTGAGCAGAATCGGATAACTAATAAGAAAGTTATGAATTTTTGAAAAAGTATGTAAAACTATGGAACAACGAGAATCACAACACAAATTGCCAAGATGGTTATCAGTTTGTGACGTCATGTCCTCACAACTTATCAATTGCTTTATATAGTTTAATCCCATTAATTTCCCTTTTTATCCCCCAAAACTTGATTTCCCCATGCCTTTGCCCAGGTTATATGATTTGTATCATATTGCATGCATGACATTTCCCAAAAACTTTTATGAATTTTGAAGAAAGTAGTTTATCCAAAAAAAAATTTCATGATTTAACTGGACAAAAATTACTCTTTATTTGTGCATCAACACAAAAACATATAACTAACAATCTAACTGGGATGCTGGTGTGAAGAAATAAGATTCTTAGGGTGAAAATAGGAAATTTATATTATCAATATAAAGAAAATAATAAGTGGATAGTGAGGACCATGTGTCACAGACTCATGAGTGAGTTGCCAATTTATAGCGCATTAATGTCCATCGGCATATCCTGGAAAAAAAACGAGGCCTTCTGATTGGTTAGGAGTTAGAGAAAAGTGAACTGTCGCGTCGCGAGACGTTGTATATGCTTCGTTGCTGCACAATGCACAAAGACGGTGGTATAGTACTTCACCAGTAGTACTTGCAAAAATTATCTCGAGTGTATACACTGTGTTGTTATCCCATTATTCTTTTAAAAGAAATGCTCTCGCACCTCTCTTCTTTCGTTGTTTAATTCTCTTTAATTGTTTTTCCTTTCTCCTTTAACTCACAAAAATTCTCTTTCCCTCCTTTTTCCATCTTTTTTTTGTTCTTCTTTTTTCTTTTTTTTTTTTGGGGGCTACACGCCAGGCAAGAGGGACCCCATATTTTGTGTGTCGTAATTCTCAAATGAAAGTTAATTTTGAGTTTGCTTCTCGCTTAGTTTGATGGAAAATAAAAAGGCCTCCTCTCAAATTGGCCCAAAACATCTTTATTTTCTTGTAAATAGCGATTAATTTTTTTATAAAGACAACGGGTCCTTCTATGGAAAAACGACAAAGAAGTTTGATTTCTTGTTAAAATCATTTGCATGAATAGAAATAGATGCTTTGTGTCAATTAGATGGAAGATCTTTTCAAAATATTATTCTTAATTACAGCACGTATAGACTCAAGTATTTTTTCATTTCAGAGTTATGGGGTGACACCAGGCCCCCTAAGGCCCGCCATTTTGTACGGATCCATTAGAAGCCAAAATAAGCCCCTATAAATAATTCATGAGCCCTTATGAATTATGCATTCTGTAGGATGCTCCCCGCGCAAAGTGTACTGGAGTGATGTTTACTACTTGGTAAAAGACAATACGAGTATCAGCGTAATTAGAGAGGTCAAATCGCCTACTGTACGGAATTATGGGTAATTTATTCATCATGCTGCGCTCTAGCGACGCAAGTGATTAAGCGAATCAGCGTGGATTATTCTGATGTGATCACCGTTAGGTGAAATACGCGCTTTAACTTGTATTATCGATCACAATCATAACAGCTGGTGTACCCAGGATGCATCGGGAGTGGACCTTAAAGTTCCACTCTGACCATAGAGATATATATTTAATAAGGCTCTGACCCAACTAACTTAGCCTTTCCAATTAACATGAGTACACCTCTACTTATTAATATTCCAGCCTAAGATTTAAAAAAATCTCTTTATTGACCAAAAATAGTAATTACCATCCATTTTCACAGATCTCAAGCTTGCTAAGCTCCACCCCTCATACCCAGGATGCACCGCGATATCGGGAGTGGACTTTAACTTCATTAAATAAGATCAAATACTGATATTTCTTACTGTTTAGACAGTATTCCATTTTAGTCTATCAAACATGGGTCTGTTTCTGTTTTATTAAATCAAACATGCTAAAAGCCATATAACAACACATTCTCTGCCTATGATTATACATTTTAAATATGCTGATGTATTAACTTTCCTTATTTTAGACAAACAAATTATGTGGCACAGTGGATGGATTTTTCCCCCACCCACTCTCATCGTACATTAATGATTCCCTTTCTCTCTCTCTCTCTCTCTGTCTTTCGAAAATTATCTTCTGAAAGGTTTGTTCTCTTGACTGAACAACCTGTTGCAATTCCGTTCTGTCTCACTTTCAGTCGTACTTGTTATTACCACTCGTTTGCATTCACTCGTTATCAACTACGATCAACCATTCCATATTCACTCCGTTACTGTCCACATTTCACTTGGATTCCCTTCACTCTCCCTTTTTACAGCCTTGCAGGAGCTTTGCTAGTAGAACATTTTTAATGTAGAGACCAGAGAGACTGGAAAGTATGTTAATCATTTTATTCAAATTTTCTTACTTGAAAAAAGGAAAGTGAAACATTGTTTAATTTCAACATCTTGATATAATTTTGTTTTAAAGACAATTGAATTTAACACTGGAAATTTTGAATCGGGTTGCCAGCCCCCCCCCCCAATTTGTATCAATTTTACATTGGTATACCGTTAATTTCAATGGATACCCCCTTCGCCTTAAACAATCAACACTGCCATTACTTCTAGCAACATTAATGCTATCATTCAAAACTTTTTCACTTTCTAAATCCTTCTAATATAAACATATAATTATATTGCAACCCGTTACATGGTCCATGTAGTAACAGCACCAGGAAGAGGAAAGCAAGCCCCCGTTTTCTCAAGTTAGGAAGTATCAAAACATGATTCTATTAAAATAAAGCATTAGTTTGGATACGAAGAGCAAAGATGAAGTGATGAAGTGATGAAAAGGCAGTCTTTCCATATCTTTCCATATTTAATGCATTTAGAGGGTTGACTTTCAAACCTTCTAATACAGAAACCCATAGAGGTAAATGAATTTCAACATGTTTAATCATAATTAAAATATTGATTGATTAATTCAATCTCTGATATAGATAGATCTTTATCACTCAAATTTCAAGGCAAATCTTTTTGCCCAGTCCTTAATTTCATCCTATAAGATGGTAGTTGACATTGTTAGAATTTTAGTGTTTATTCATTGAGAATTAGTTATCTTTAATTATTTGAAAGTTGACAAGATGATAAACTTCATTAGCTTTATTGAATGTGGTAATCTACAAACACATAATACCAATAATAAATAAATATCATATAAATATCTAAGTTTAAACCCAAAGCTGCGGGGGTGGTATTCCGATAGCGCGTACTATTATTATTATAAGCCTGGCTTAACTTAGTCCACACTTTTATGGAGTGCCTGGTGCCAATTCATTTACCCTGTACAGATTATTTTAATCCTGCAATGAAAAGTGTCAAAAAAATAAATTTTGCAATGAAATGGGAAGAAAAAGATATGATTATGAACTGAATTTCAATAAAGTCCTTGGTAGATTATCTTTGTCGTGAATATTGAAGGAGGAAGATAATAATAATAATAAATAAATAAACCTAGCATTCCATAGAAGTGTGAACTAAAATTCTTGTTTAGTCTGGACTTAGTCCCGCTTAACTTATGAGAATACCACCCATGATCTCTACTGTCCTCTTTATTTATATTAGAGGGTGGCATCTTTAAGACGTAGTCCCATGTAGATGTCTTCTGCATTCATCAATAAAGTTGTAGCCCAGTTTTCAGAAGAAAGAGCTGTGGTGATAACCCAAGTCTGTTGAATGGAAAAATAAAATAAGATATAAGAAAATCAACAATGACTAATAACATACACTCTGATACCTGCTCAGAAAAAGAAAGGACTGAAATTCACTTGGGGTTCTAGTGGGCAAACCTAAACTATTTTTCCTACAAGACTAGTTACTGACCACATCTTAGACTATTTCTGATGATCCCATAAAGACGATAGGCCTGCTGGAGCTTGGATCAGACAAGGTATGAAATAAGTAATACAATGTACTTGTAATGTAAACTCGTGCTCATAATTGAATGATATGCGGTTAAGTACTGGACATAAAATGACCAAACAACTTGGACCAGAGAATATACTACAAATAATGCTACTGAAACATATGTAATATAGACTTATATTTCATCTAGGCCTATATTGAAATTTTATTTTTAATCTAAATCACAATTGTGATATTCAGTCAAGTATTCTTTTACAAGTCAACGGACAATGAAAAATATCTTTGTCAGATCTATGATTGGGGGTACCTACATGTATATTAGCACCATTTCTCGTATGAAGTATAGTAGGCCCTCATCTCTAGATTGATCCCGTCAATATCTGTTCTTTGTTCCTTTCCTGAGTTTGTAAACCAGCATGCCTTCATCATCCACTGTAGAGAAGCATCATCCTACATGAGAGAAAACAATGTAGGTACTTCAATTAAAAACTGATAATGGATATATATCAACCATAATACATCCTATAAACAGACTTTCATTAATCTCATTTTGTGTTCTACTTCATCTTCATTGCTCAAGAAGTGAAAGGACCCTTACCAAAAAAATAAATAATGAGGGGTCCTGTGTATACCCTACATGTAGTGCTTTGAATGTGCATTAGATATGGCTCTTCTACACACAGGAGCTCCTGTAAATAAGGACAAATTTCCTTTGTAAATAAAGAAAGGAAAGACATCAATATTTGTATGCTAAGTGCAGAACTAGAATAAAATATGCCCTCCACTATATAGGCTTGCAACATAAACTTAGTTCCATTTCCTTTATAGTGAATTAATAGGTGGTCGTTTAATATTTGTGTGCTAAATATCCTGAAAATTTTACCTGCATGGGACTTTCTGCTTCATCTTGCCAATATAAGAAATGTTGTATTGTCTACTCATCAGTTAACTCCTTCCAGCTCTTCAGTTTCAATCTGTTGGAACAAAAAGAAGGGGGAAAAAATCAATATGACAATCAAGGCGTCCCTTTCTCCTTAACAAAATAAAATAGATCTAGCATAATAGCTATTTTTGATGTCATGGTTGGACTTAATTTTAATAATATGGTGTGGAAATCAACATTTCTATTTAATGAACCACAGTACAAAGTAAAACTAAATGGAAGAGTTAACTTGTGCCTCAAACAGTGCTTTCTATGGCCTACAAGTTCGAAGTAGTAGATTTATCAACATGAACTGTACAATTTGGAGGAAAACAAATCTGTAATAGTCTATGTCATATGATTTATGAGTTATGTCATGACAACTTGACAAGCACGCTGGACCCACACAAAATCTAAACAGTGAGAAAATAAACAAATCCTACCTTTTTTTTTTGAATATTTTTATTAATAAGTTCCAGAATCCAGGATTACATATAAATGAAATAGGGTATGGAGTTGTTTGATTATTAATGGTCACAGTTTGGTCAAAAGTTGACACGCACCGATGATGCAACTGAGCGAACGGATGGCATTGAGTAATTAAGCCAACATAGTCCACATCTACTAGAGATCTAGATCTAAAGATTTAACAAGAATTAATCCACTTGGATTATTAAAAAGATCATACTTCATAGATTATTTTAAGGTGTAACGTTAAATCTAGATTTAAATTCAATCGATGATTGGTGAATTAGATTCATGGTGACGATCAAATTTGGAATTAAACCAGATTAGAAAGTTTGATCTTGATGCAGAAATTCCCGGGTGGGCCTGCCGGAACCCCGGGGCCCTAACTGGAGTACTAGGGTGACATGACGGCAAACCGCAGTCAAACTACTATCATGACGATGAAAATTAAAGTGCAATTTCAAGAGAAATATTTTCCTAGCCTTTTCTTCCAAAATCTGTTAAAACTGTCTCAAAATGTAAAGAAATTACCGTAGATCACGAAGACTATTGCAGCTTTTTCAAAATTAATGACTAAATTCACTTAATCTACTCATATTTCAATCAATTACTCACCCATTCTCCGTGAATTAAATCTTCTCACTTTGTGCGAGGCACTAGCACTAGCACTGCACTGCGAGTATAGCGTCGTGCATAAAATCTGCATAATTAACAAAACGGAAGTGACAAAAAAAGGTCAATGAATTAATATATTTTTTAACCGATACTATCGATAAAAATACATATTCATTAGGGTCTTATCCAATCAGAATGCCGCCTAGGGTGCTTATTTCGTCTTCAAATGATCCAGAAGAGGCGGAGCCTAATCCAATTCGTGTAATGCTTTCCGCGCGTGTTGCTTTCCGTCTAGTAATTATATTTAAACGTCTTTGGGTGACACAGTTAGGGATCTGTTATATCTCAATTTCCTTCCAGACATTTTCATCAATTTACACTCTGAGGGGGAAATGTCTGGTCGGAGGTCTACCAACATATTAATATGATTGCAGCTGAAATCCACTTCTTCCTGAACATATTTCCGTAACTTCCAGCCAGCATATACATGTATCATTCATCCCGTATGTGCCAGCTTGTAGAAAGTAGATAAATGAAATGAAACCCTACAAATGCTGTAAACATAGAAATTAAATATGAAAGATGAACAAAAATAATGATTATATATTATGCTTTTTATTTGCAAAAACACCAGGTTCCACAAAGTGAAGATATCACAACAAACATAAATATGTCCCACATGACATCATGTTTGTTGCATAAGATGTGAGGAGTGAGAGTGTTTGCACGAGTAGAAATCTGTCAATATGGATAATATGCAAATGATTATATGCCCAAGAGATCCACAACTATGTGAACAAATCACAGGAAAAGATGCTCTGTTCATGTAAATTTCATGAAATTTGATAATCAAACACAATTTCTTTATATCATTTTCACTAAAAAGATAAAGAATGAAATAGATATCAATATTTTGCAGGTGCAAAGGATTTGTTTTTCCAACAGAAGAAAACTACAATAAACTTTGAATACAACTACTGGTAGTGGTATGTACTTGAAATAAAAAATTAACTCTTGTCCTCCATGTCAGTAAATTTTTTGAGAGAACTCAACTTCTTTCACCACTAGACATTAAGACAAATGCATGCCCACAGTATGGGCTTACTGCAGCTGACATTTCTGGATCCACATGTATGGTTAATTAGCAGTTTGCATCAAAATACTTTAAAAGTACATTAACAACTTACTACAGTAACATATACAATTTCCACAGAATTGTACTGTTCGCGGTCACAGGGATGACAGAAAATAATATGACAATGAAACCAGCAACTGTGGCAGGATTAATGGCGGGGACAATCTGCTGAAAGAGTACTTAGAACAGGTATATCGGAAAAGTCATTCAAGACTAAGTTAGAAGTTAGAAGTTATAAAGGAGATAAAATCTTTGGTATTAGTCATGTTCGACTTAAAATTGCGTGCCCCCCGCCCCTTCCCGGTAAAAAAACACCTTATAATATCATCCCCCTTTCTTTCTTTTCCCTTCTCATTATTCCCCTTTTCCCCCATTTTCTCTCCTCCGTCTTCCCCTTTCTTCCTTTTCCGCCTTTTCTCTCCTCTATCTTCCCCTTGCTTCCTTTCCCCCTCCTTTTTCTCCTCTCCCCTTTTCTCTCCTCCCTCTTTTCTTCTTCTTTCTCTCTTCCCTTTTCTTTCTTTTTCCCTCCTTTTTCTTTCCCCTTCCCTTTTCTCCTTTTATTTTTTTTCCCGAGGGGGGGGGGGCACGTGCCCCCTGTGCCCCTCTGAATCCGCCACTGCATTTACAGACCAGCAATGATATGAAATGTAGTTAGTTTTGGAGAAGAAATATTCATCTAGATGTAAGTAAGTTCATAATATCAACTTTTTGGTCCCACTGCTTGGAATAATTTTCCACTGAATATTCCTTCATGCCCTTCAGTTGGATCTTACAAGAGAAAATCAAAGTTGTAATACAGTCTGTGTATTAATTTAAAACATGGTACAAGCAGAAAAAATATATATACATGATATGAACTTTCACAAGGCTTTGCTCAAAAAACAAGTATGTGTATTTGGCATCATGTTAAACTGGAATGATTACTATTGATGTTGCTCCTTGAATTGAAATCATATTAATTGGATTTTGTAAATGAACCGCGCCGGTATCGAGTGTCACGAGTATTATTGGGTCGCGTGCCAGCTAGGGGTACATGTTACAGGATTTTGTGAAAGAAAGTATTTTAAAAAATATTCAAAAAGCATCATTTGTGGCTGTCGGCTGTGTGACAATTTCAGAACGAAGCATAATGATATACATTAAATATATCATACAAAAAAAATTGCAGGGGGTGCTGCAGCACCCCCAGCACCCCCAGCACCCCCGCTTCCCAGGGCCCTGTCATGCGAATGTCCTTTTGTATCAAGTGAATTTAGAAGAATTTTTAATAAAATACTTACTAGTCCACGTTGAAGGAAACAGATGAAATAAGCCTACAGAAAACAAAGGGGAAAAGGTATAACATACTCTCTCGAAGATATCATTTTGATGTAATATCTTCCCACCGATACAAGAGCTTAAGTACCTCTTTTGAAATGCATCATGCCATGCATATTGAAATGAAGTTTTGTTTATTATAATACCGGTACGTTGATTCATTTGAACTATAGTAGAAATTGAGACAAGATAATCAGACTTAGTGAATGATAAAGTTACTGAGATGCAGATTCATCTGATATTAGCTGTGATTTAAAAAGGTGTTTATGTTAGCAAAGACAATAATTGGATCGCATCTTGGATTTCAATTAGGTGTGAACTAAAAATTGTCTTGGCACAGATCCAGACGCTGATTATTCAGAGTGTTTCCATGATGACTCCACGAAGACTACACTCCATTCTCTTGCTACCACGCCTCCAGTCACTCACCTTGAGGGATATCAGACGAGTTGACATGGACGATGGAGAGACACTGGTTTGTATCTTTACTATTCCAAGATTGAAGTCAAAATCCTCAATTTGTTCCAAGCTCAAAAGGAAGGGGTTCAGAAAAACCAAACAGACTAAATATGAATGATAAAGGAATTGCCAAAAGGATAATGTATTTTGTTTTCAAATCAAGTTAAAACGACATAATATGGGCTGTTTAGTAAATAGATGGATGGTTTTATATATCAAATATATATACCTGCACAGTTATAGTTTTTTATCCCCTTGCCGACGAAGTCGGAGGGGATATATAGTAACGCTGCCATCCGTCCTTACGTCCTTCCGTCCTTCCGTCCTTCCGTCCGTTCGTCCGTTCGTAACAAATTTGGTTTCCGATCGATAACTTCAGTAATGTTTGACGGACTTTGATATGAAGGTACATGATATCAAAATACAGGCCAAGTTCGATTTCGGAGTATGTAGGTCAAAGGTCATAGCTCATTAAATATGCGAAAAAATACAAATCTGGTTCCGATCAATAACTTCAGTAATGTTTGACGGATTTTAATGAAATTTGATATGAAGGTACATGGTATCAAAATACAGCCTAAGTTTGATTTCGGAGTATGTAGGTCAAAGGTCGTAGCTCATTAAATATGCGAATCTGAATTCCGTTTGATAACTTAAATAAGGTTTGACGGATTTTAATCAAATTTGATATGAAGGTACATGGTATCAAAACACAGCCTAAGTTCAATTTCTGAGTATGTAGGTCATAGGTCATAGCTCATTAAATTTGCATATCTTGTTTCTGTTCTATAACTTTAAAACGGATTTTAATCAAATTTGATATGAAGGTACATGGTATCAAAACACAGCCTAAGTTCAATTTCCGAGTATGTAGGTCAAAGGTCATAGCTCATTAAATATGCGAATCTGGTTTCTGATCGATAACTTTAGTAATGTTTGACGGATTTTAATGAAATTTGATATGAAGGTACATGGTATCAAAACACAGCATAAGTTCGATTTCGGAGTATGTAGGTCGAAGGTCATAGCTCATTAAATATGCGAATCTGGTTTCCGTTCGATAACTTTAGTAATGTTTGACAGATTTTAATGAAATTTGATATGAAGGTTCATGGTATCAAAACACAGCGTAAGTTCGATTTCGGAGTATGTAGGTCAGAGGTGAAAGGTCATAGCTCATTAAATATGCAAAAAAACCTAATTATATATGTGAAAATGTGGTTTATAACTTCCTTGCCTAGTAATATAATAGTATAGTCTAATGGAGGTAACTTGTTCTGACGTATATAGGCCATTTGTACCCTGCGAGGGGATGCTACGCTTTGCGTTGACTTGTTCAACTTGGGATGAAGTTTAACATTGCACATGTTTTTTTAAAGCTCGTTAAATATTGATTGATAAATGATTGCCATTTGTTATTTCCCATGGAGTATCCTGTTGCTTATTTTCTTCATAATAAAATTTGTAAATTCAGTAATGTGAAGTGATTTTGATTGATTATTCAGAGTGTTTCCATGATGACTCCACGAAGACTACACTCAATTCTCTCGCTACCACGCCTCCAGTCACTCACCTTGATGGATATCAGACGAGTTGACATGGACGATGGAGAGACACTGGTTTGTATCTTTACTATTCCAAGATTGAAGTAAAAATCCTCAATTTGTTCCAAGCTCAAAAGGAAGGGGTTCAGAAAAACCAAACAGACTAAATATGAATGATAAAGGAATTGCCAAAAGGATAATGTATTTTGTTTTCAAATCAAGTTAAAACGACATAATATGGGCTGTTTAGTAAATAGATGGATGGTTTTATATATCAAATATATATTATAAAATGGGTGGAAGAATTCCAGCAATGTGATTGGTCAATTACCATGTAAGAATTATTACTGTCTGCACGCGATATCCGCGATAGCATTAACGATATCAACGATAGCTTTGTTGTTGTTTGTTGCTGCGAGAGCAAAATGGCCGCTCACGGTAATGCTTCGTTTCAGCTACTTTCCGATGAGGAACTTCATAAATTACTCGACGATACAGATGTTGCCAGCACAAAGAAATCGATCAAATACTCATTTTCTAAGTTGGAGAGATTTGCAGAGCTCAAACATGTAAATTTAGAAGTCATTTCAACATCAGAACTGGACAAAATTTTGTCGGAGTTCTACGCATCAGTGCGGAAGACCGATGGTGAGCAGTACACTAAAAAATCACTTCGGAACGTACGGTACGGTATTCAACGCCACTTTCTGGACAATGATAAATTTGACATTTGTAACAAAACTGTCTTTCCCGAAAGCAATCGTATGTTTAAAGCTGTGCTTGTCAAGTTAAAGCGTGATGGTCTTGGTAACACTAAACATAAAGACACAATATCTGCAATTGAAATGAACAAAATTCAGTCAAGTACTGAATTAGATTGTGATACACCAAAAGGTTTGCAAAACAAGGTGTTCATAGATTTGATGACATTTTTTTGTAACAGAGGACGTGAAAATGTCAGAAATTTCAGAGTTTCAGACTTATCAATCCTTCATGATGATGATGGTATACGCTACGTTACAAAGCGTTACAACGTTACAACTGACAAAAAATCATCGAGAAAACGATGATGAGAAAACTGGTGGTTACATGTATGAAGTTCCGAACAGTGAAAGGTGCCCAGTTCAATCTTTTGAGAAATATGTTGCGAAACTTCCTCCTGCATGCGAGTGGTCATGGCAGAAACCTAAGAAAACTGTCCCACAGAATGAAAGTGAGCCGTGGTATTGTAATAGCCCTGTTGGAATTATACTACGTAATGCCATTTCGGGATTACGTTAAATGAGACCCCGTCAGTGCGCATGTGCTAAACAGCAATTTCGTCAGTCGCGTGTTATTTGAGCGAAAGGACACCTTTCTGGCTCAAGAAATTAGATATTATTATCCACGCAATCCCGAATTTCTAAGGTAAGAAACGTTATTAGTTTCATGCTTGACATTTACTGATAACTTTGAGACGCTTATTTTTATAAATCACGCCCTTCTGAAGTGATATTTTACGATAGAATTGTATCGTCTCAAATGGATAGCAGCACCGCTGAATGTCCTCCGTCCGCTTCCACCCCAGGCACCGCCTGGTAGCGGAGCCACAGGCTCCGACGGAAAGAAAAAATTACCCAACTCCAGTGGCAAAGTCACGGCTGGCAAAGTCAGCAAGAGTGGGCCGGGAAAGCTAAAAGTAAAACAAAGTCGGACTCAGAGCCAAAGGCAATGAGCGAGACGGGAATCAGAAAGTGAATTCAACGATTCCATTTTCTACTTTCAATGGCAGACTTGATAAAATGGAAGCGCTTCGCGCGAGTGGTTGAGGCGTTGCCGCTGCTAATGATACGGCTGTCACCGGCAGCTTATGCCCGTCTTCGTCTCGCGGCTCCACCGGGCTACCGGCGGGGAAGACTTTGTGCCCACCGGGCTCATGGATTTTTACGGTCCACCCGCGGATACTGAAGCGGGCGCCGGCTCGGAGGAAGAGAATTTTGACACCTACATGCCTCAACCTGATAACTTTGTCATTCCCTCGATCGCCGCAAAATTTGCGATGGTATCGGATATCGGAGATCCTATTGAGGAGGAGATAGCCAATCTACTTCATATCTCATGACACATCAATTGGAGGGGAAAGTTCTTGATGAAGTTTCTGCTAAATACCCAGCTCCGAGCAATTGTCAGATTATAGAGGCACCAAAGGTGAACCCTGCAATATGGGACAATCTACCTCCGATGACAAAAAGCCGTGACTTGAAGTTACAGCGAGTTCAAAAATCTCTCACTCATGGCACCAATGCATTTACCCGCTCCGTTTCTACGGGTGGTATAACTGATATACAGCAAGATGCTTTGGCGTTGATTTGCAACGCTAACTTTGAACTGAACTGCCTGCGGAAAGAGCTCATAAAGCCTGACTTGAATGCAAGGTTTACGCATCTGTGCAAACCTACTCTGCCAGCTACTAGACTTTTGTTCGGTGATGATCTTGGCAAGCAGGTGAAGGATCTCAAAGATCAGCAACTGGCAGCGGCCGGTGTGATGAGGACAAATTCAAACACCGCTTTGCTTCGCATCCCTATCGGGACGCGCTACAATGCACCGGGGCACCGCTGGGGCTCACAGAGCCAATCCCATGGGTATAGCTGGCCAATGTCAGGATCGCAGGGTGGCCCTTTTTTAGGGTACAGACAGAACAGGAGGGGCAGACTACCTCCGTACACTCAGTCTCAGGCTCCGAACCAGCCACAAATGCAAGCGCCAGGTGCCCAGAGGGGTCCCACGGGCCAGCAGAGGAGAAAGTAGAACTCCCAAGACCAAGTCATGACAAGGTCAGTGACTCACACACTAATCACATTTTTAGCGAAAATATTATGACTAATGCTAGTACTAGTAGTAGTGTTTCCCAAGTGGGTGGTCGACTGAGATATTTTAGGAAAAATTGGCAAGAGCTAACAACAGACCCTATTGTTATTAGGGCTGTCACGGGATACAAGATCGAGTTTGATGTAGAAAAAATTAAAGACTTGCCTGATTTAAAGGCTAAACGCTATAAACGGAGCGTCCCGGACGCTAAGCGCATTCAAGAAGAAATTACTAGCCTCCAGATGTTATTGAGCCCTGTGTACATGAAGAGGGTGAATTCATTTCTAATATTTTTACTACGCCAAAAAAGAATGGAGGTGTACGTCTAATCCTCGATCTTTCAGAATTGAATAAATGCATGATGTATCAGCATTTTAAAATGGATAATATCCACACTGTGCTGGATCTTGTATCCCCGACAATTTTCTAGCCTCGGCCGACCTCAGAGATGCATATTATACAGTACCGATCCACCAAGAGGATAGGAAATACCTCAAATTTATTGTCAATGGTCAATGTTGGCAATTCAAAGCACTGCCCAATGGTCTCAGTACAGCACCAAGGCTATTCACAAAATTACTAAAGCCAGTTTTTTCTAAGCTTAGACAAGCTGGTCACATTGTGGTAGGATATTTGGATGACACAATCCTCATTGCAGAAAATGAAGAAAAGCTCATAGCAGCTGTTAAGGCTACCACTGACATCCTTGCACAACTCGGGTTCATTATTCACCCTGAAAAATCGGTACTTACCCCCACCAAAGAGATAACGTTCCTTGGCTTTGTTCTGAATACAAATACTATGCAAATTAGGCTTCCAGAAAGCAAGGCGCTCGAAGTCGAACGCCTCTGTCAAGAGCTTATTGACACTAAGGAGCCCTCAATAAGGCACGTTGCCAGGGTTATTGGGAAGATCGTTTCAACTTTCCCAGCAGTCCAATATGGCCCTCTCTTCTATCGTACTTTAGAGGGAGACAAAATTGCAGCACTAAAAGCAAACAGAGGTCATTTCGATAGGAAAATGACACTTTCAAAAGAAGCCAAGGGTGAACTTCAATGGTGGGTTGAACATGTAACGTCTTCATTCGCTCCAATAAGAAGACCGAAACCAGACCTTGAGTTGCGCACGGACGCCAGTGGGGCTGGCTGGGGTGCTACTAACCTCCAATCATGCACAGGTGGTAGATGGAATGAAATAGAATTGCACAAAGCAAGACATTATGGCATAAACTACCTTGAAACGGTCGCTGCCGGGTTTGGCGTTCAATCCTTCTGTGCTGATGTGGAAAATGTGCATGTACTACTCCGTGTTGATAATGTAACCGCAGTATCATACATTAACAATATGGGGGGCTGCAAGTCCGCAGATTGCAATGAGGCAGCCAAACACATTTGGGAATGGTGCATGAGTAGGAACATATGGCTATCAGCTGCCCATTTACCAGGGAAACTAAACACAGAGGCAGACCACATGTCTAGACACTTTAACCACAGGACAGAGTGGATGCTAAATACAGATGCATTCAAAGAAATTGCTCAGCAATTTGGTTTCCCAGAAATAGACCTATTTGCATCGAGATTAAATAAGCAAGTTGACAGATACGTCTCATGGCTGCCTGACCCTGGAGCTGAAACAGTTGATGCTTTCACAATCGACTGGAAACCATTAAGTTTCTACGCTTTCCCACCCTTCTGCCTCATCGCAAAATGCTTACAAAAGATTAAATGCGATGATGCAACAGGCCTACTCTTAGTTCCAAACTGGCCTACCCAACCATGGTTCCCCTTTGAAGAGTATGATTATTGGGGAGCCCATGTTCATAGCTAGAAGGCCAAACTTACTAGCACAGCCTATTACAAATGAGCCACACCCGCTTAATAATCAACTTGATTTGCTTTGTTGCAGGTGCTGCGCCAGCCCCTAGAAAGTAAAGGTTTGAGTACAAGAGCTATCAATGTAATAGCAGCATCGTGGCGAGCATCAACGACAAAGAACTATGCCGTTTACATAAGGAAATGGAAGGCATACTGCCATAAGAAAGGCTTGAACTATCTCCAGGCGAGATCCAATGATGTAATTGATTTTTGTCAGAACTCTTTGAAAGAGAAAGAGCTAGTTATAGTGTTATAAATTCTGCACGCAGCGCTTTGTCTGCATTCCTAGTACTTGAGGATTCGTCATGTACAGTTGGAACTCATCCTCTTATTAGTCGTTTTGTAAAGGAGCATTCCAGTTGCGCCCTCCAGCGCCAAGATATAAGGAGATTTGGGATGTGAACATAGTGCTTAATTATCTACGGAAGTGGGCACCAGCGAATTCGCTCACACTAAAAACTTTGACTATGAAACTTTGCACACTTATGGCTCTGATATCGGCCCAGCGGGTCCAGTCACTGCACAGCTTGCATCTTGACTACATGAAAATCAAGGGCAGCGAAGTTCTGTTCATTTTTAAGGACCTCCTAAAGCAAACGAAACCGGAAATGTGAACTTCAACTTGAAAATGAAGGCATATCCACCAGACAGGAGGTTATGTGTACTTAACTACTTGCGGCACTACTTGCGCAGAACGGAGAGCGTCAGGGGACAGGAACGCTATCTGTTCATCAGCTTTAAGAAACCGCACAAACGGTTACTACGCAGACCATCGCCAGATGGGTGAAGGAAACGTTGACCTTGGCAGGGATCGACACAGACATCTACTAAGCTCATTCTACCCGAGCTGCTTCAACTTCGGCGGCAAACAGTACAAATCTGCCTATCAAGCATATACTAGCCCAGGCGGGCTGGTCTTCTGAACAGACGTTTCGAACTTTTTACATGAAACCAGTGGAGAACAGGAACATTAACTTCACAGGTGCAATCATGACGTCCTAAAGGATGTCCTAGATTTGGCATCGCATTATAAGGTCAACTGGTTTACCTTTTTAGCAGCATGTTTATCTTGCTTTTCTCTCAATAATGTTTATTATTGCGTTGAGCACTGGTTCGGATGGCCTACTGAGCTTCAAAATCTCATTTAACGTAATCCCGAAATGGCATTACGTAGTATAATTGAAAGATTAAACGAGAACTCGTTTGAGATTTAATCTCAATTATATAAGTAATAAAAATGAGGGTTTACGTCCCTCCCTTACCCTCCCTAGTGCTGGGTATGGTTATTAATTACAGTTCTCGTTATCTTTCTGCTTGGTTCAGTAGGCACATCCTCGGCTATCTACGAATATTGCTGTTTAGCGCATGCGCACTGACGGGGTCTCATTTAACGTAAACCCTCATTTTTATTACTTATATAATTGAGATTAAATCTCAAACGAGTTCTCGTTTAATCTTTCAATTAACACACTTTCGAACAAAATGAAACAGATCTCTACTGCAGCTGGGTGTAGTAAAATCTACACCAACCACTGCCTCAGGGCAACATGTGTCACAACATTGGATCAAGCAGGCTTCCAGTCACGAGACATTATGGCAGTTAGCGGTCATAGGAGTGAAAGCTCAATCAAAATTTATACGAAGACAAGTGAGGGTAGAAAAAGGGAAATGAGTACTGAAATTGGCAAACACTTGGCCTATGTCCCGACCCAGCTTCTACTGTTGCAAGTATTCCAGCAACGAGGCACACAACATTGGCATTGGAACCCCCACCTAAAGTTACTGCTCGAGAGCCATTAGCACTAACTCAAGCACCGACTCAGCAGCATGGACCACTTGCATTGTCTCTATCATCAGAGAACAATTTGTGTTCTACTACCAGTCACACCTTTAACATCAGTGATTGTGTAGTGCACATTCACAATCATTAAATGACACCAGCCTATCTGTGTATATAGTGTACAGTGTATATAGAGTTAACTTGTACTTCAGGGGACTTTCTTGTTCAACTTCAAGTTCAGCATTCATCGTTTTGTTATTTCTTCGTGGAGTTCGAGTTCATATCATTAGTTTTTTCAAGTGAGGTGAGTCTTGAGTGTTGTTTCCTAATACATTCTTACCATTGGCCAAAATCATGCGTCGGGTAATTACCGGACGCATGGTTTTACTTTTATCATGCATCCGTAATTACCGGACGCATGATTTTACCATGCATCCAGTAAACTGCAGTCAGATTTTTTTTTTTTTTTTTTTGGGGCATTTTATAAAACAGATGATGCACAGGTTTAATTGGTCGGTGGAATTGTGTGCACGCGGTACCTTTGAATTTGGTCTAAAACCCACTCTGCTGCGCCTCGTGGGTTCAAACCATTCAAAGGAACCTTGTGCACACAATTCCTACCGACGCACTCAAACCTGTGCATCATTTGTATATACCTGCACAGTTATAGTTTTTTATCCCCTCGCAGACGAAGTAGGAGGGAATATAGTAACGCTGCCGTCCTTCCTTCCGTCCGTAACAAATTTGGTTTCCGATCGATAACTTCAGTAATGTTTGACAGATTTAATGAAATTTGATATGAAGGTACATGATATCAAAATACAGGCTAAGTTCGATTTCGGAGTATGTAGGTCAAAGGTCAAAGGTCATAGCTCATTAAATATGCGAAAAAATACAAATCTGCATGGTTCCGATCAATAACTTCAGTAATGTTTGACGGATTTTAATGAAATTTGATATGAAGGCACATGGTATCAAAACACAGCCTAAGTTTGATTTCGGAGTATGTAGGTCGAAGGTCATAGCTCATTAAATATGCGAAAAAATACAAATCTGGTTTCCGATCGATAACTTTAGTGATGTTTGACGGATTTAAATGAAATTTGATATGAAGGTACATGGTATCAAGACACAGCCTAAGTTCGATTTCGGAGTATGTAGGTCAAAGGTCATAGCTCATTAAATATGCGAATCTTGTTTCTGTTCGATAACTAATTTAGTAATGTTTGACGGATTTTAATGAAATTTGAAATGAAGGCACATGGTATCAAAACACAGCCTAAGTTTGTTTTCGGTGAATGAAGGTCAAAGGTCATAGCTCATTAAATATGCGAATCTGGTTTTCGTTGGATAACTTTAGTAATGTTTGACGGATTTTAATCAAATTTGATATGAAGGTACATGGTATCAAAACACAGCCTAATTTCAATTTCCGAGTATGTAGGTCAAAGGTCATAGCTCATTAAATATGCGAATCTGGTTTCTGTTCGGTAACTTTAGTAATAATGCTAAATATATTACTCATTGCGGATGTAGTATCGAAAATAATATCGCTAGTGATATTCGTTTGTCTCGCAATGTGGTCAATAGGGGATATAAAAGATCACGACGCCAGGCGCCGCTGCAATACTTCGTCAGGTGATAAAAAATAATGTAAGCAAGCGTGTATTATACTCTACGGGAGGACCTTCGCGGCGGTCAATAATTTGATCGATAATTGGACAATAACGCACAAGGCCTATTGGCCGACGCACACGGTGCTCGACCAATCAGCAGGCCGCTGGTTCGGCTCGCCTGCTGGGCGGAAGCAATAGCGAGCTCAACCAATCAACGGCCGCTGGCTCGGCCCGTCTGCTTGCTTACATTATTTTTTATCACCTGACGAAGTGTTGCTGCGGCGCACGAAACATCGTGATCTTTTAGATCCCTTATTGACCACATTGCGAGACAAACGAACATCACTAGCCATATTATTTTCGAAACTTTAGTAATTAATGTTTGACGGATTTTAATGAAATTTGATATGAAGGCACATGGTATCAAAACACAGCCTAAGTTTGATTTCGGAGTATGTAGGTCAAAGGTCATAGCTCATTAAATATGCGAATCTGGTTTCTGATCGATAACTTAATGTTTGACGGATTTTAATGAAATTTGATATGAAGGTACATGGTATCAAAACACAGCCTAAGTTCGATTTCGGAGTATGTAGGTCGAAGGTCATAGCTCATTAAATATGCGAATCTGGTTTCCGTTCGATAACTTTAGTAACGTTTGACAGATTTTAATGAAATTTGATATGAAGGTTCATGGTATCAAAACACAGCGTAAGTTCGATTTTGGAGTATGTAGGTCAGAGGTGAAAGGTCATAGCTCATTAAATATGAAAAAAAACCTAATTACATGTATATATGTGAAAATGTGGTTTATAACTTCCTTGCCTAGTAATTTAATAGTATAGTATAATGGAGGTAACTTGTTCTGACGTATATAGGCCATTTGTACCCTGCGAGGGGATGCTACGCTTTGCGTGACTTGTTCAACTAGGGATGAAGTTTAACATTGCACATGTTTTTTAAAGCTCGTTAAATATTGATTGATAAATGATTGCCATTTGTTATTTCCCATGGAGAATCCTGTTGCTTATTTTCTTCATAATAAAATTTGTAAATTCAGTAATGTGAAGTGATTTTTGATTGATTTTTTTTGTTAGTCTAGCTGAACTAATATCACAATAAAAAAAAATGATAATGACTACTAAAATCCCGTCATCTTCCACTGAAAAAGGAGGATTAACCCTCTAATAATAATGTTAGTGGACAAACTTAAGACAATTTTAACGAAGGTTTCAGAAAAAGCGGACAAAGAATAAAAACATTAAGAAATTTTGGATGTTGATAATGCTGATGATATACAAAAACTCATATTGCCAATGCGATCATATGTTATGCCATACAGGGAGAAATCCTCTTGATATTTTGTATCCAAAATGCCAAAAATATCTTTTCCAAAGTCTTATGATAGACAGACCTCTATTTAAATGGAGGGCAATACACGTTTAGGCCTAACGGAACATAATCTGCTGGATCACTAAAATGAAAAACAGAGAGGTATTTTTAATATTTTGGAAAAAGAAATTAGTTATAGTTTATCCGGAACAGCATCGTATGTGACTGCCATTAGAAGATTCTTTATATCATTTATAATCTCAGCATTCCAACGTTAAAAAATGTTGTATTCTTTGTCCATTTTCTCAAAACCTACCCATTTGTTTATTTCTACTTAAAGCCCAAACCAGAGAAATGCAAAGTCATGCGGTTTAGTTTTTTGAGAAATTCTACCCCGAAAGTACCGTTTTCCATCAACGGTAGTAGCTTAGAATGGGTCGACTCACTAGTTCTTCTTGGAATTGCGATACAAGCGAATCTGATGTGGGATCGTCAAGTCCAGACCATGGTCTCTCATGCTGCACGTCGAGTGTACATCCTAAACGTCTTGAAAAAGAATGGTGCTAACGTGGAAGATTTACTGATCACTTATAAGTCCTATATTCGTCCATTGTTGGAGTTTGGATCACCAGTCTGGGGATCAAGTCTCACCAAGGCTCAGGTTGATGAAAAAATGGCGATCGAGTGGGTTCAAAAACGTGTCCTCCGCTACATAGCTTTCCCCAACGTTCTCTTAAATTCCAGGCCGAAATTCCAGTTGATACCAGTTGAAACCAGTAAGGATTTCCAACTGGTATCTACTGGTTTGAACTGGTCTCAACTGGTCTCAACTGGTACCAGTTGATACAATTTGGAAACCAGTAGAAATACCAGTTGACATCTGAGACCAGTTGATATTACCAGTTGATTTACCAGTTGATTTACCAGTTGAAAACCAGTAGATGATTACCAATTGATTTACCAGTTGAAAACCAGTAGAAATACCAGTTGACATCTGAGGCCACTTGATATTACCAGTTGATTTACCAGTTGAAAACCAGTAGAAATACCAGTTGACATCTGAGACCAGTTGATATTACCAGCTGAAAACCAGTAGAAATACCAGTTGACATCTGAGGCCAGTTGATATTACCAGTTGATTTACCAGTTGACATCTGAGACCAGTTGATATTACCAGTTGATTTACCAGTTGAAAACCAGTACCGGTAGATGATTACCAGTTGATTTACCAGTTGAAAATCAGTAGAAATACCAGTTGACATCTGAGACCAGTTGATATTACCAGTTGATTTACCAGTTGAAAACCAGTAGATGATTACCAGTTGAAAACCAGTTGATTTACCAATTGAAAACCATTAGATGATTACCAGTTGATTTACCAGTTGAAAACCAGTAGATGATTACCAGTTGATTTACCAGTTGAAACTGTTAGATGATTACCAGTTGATTTACCAGTTGAAAACCAGTAGATGATTACCAGTTGATTTACCAGTTGACCAGTAGAATACCAGTTGCTTTACCAGTTCAAAAACCAGTTCATTGTATCTTGTGCATATTCATGATTAATTTGCATATTTTCACAGAAAATATAATTATCATGATCTGTCAAGCAAATGTGACAATGCACATCAATTTTGTGATTTATATTTTCTTAGTCAACCATTGACAAATATATTATATGTGTTTGATCATGTTTTTCATCTAATTTAAGACGTAAAAATAGATATACATGTATTGATACATGTAATTACTAACCAGGAAACTAAATGTATAATTTTGTATATATGTATGTACGAGCTCCAAATTTCTAAATTAGAATGATACTTATCTGTAATCCACCTCAAATGATCTTTGTGATGGGGTAATTGCAAGAGTTTATATATTATGGTCCTGCTGGTAGCCAGATGCCAATATTGATTATTGATTATCACAATATCAGTTGATTACTGGTATCAACTGATAAATCAACTGGAAATATCAACTGGAAATATCAACTGGTATATCAACTGGTAAATCTACTGGTTTTCAACTGGTAAATCAACTGGAAATATCAACTGGTATATCAACTGGTAAATCTACTGGTTTTTCAACTGGTTTGTCAACTGGTCCCAGCTAGTGTTGTCTCAATTTCCATATTAAAAACCAGTTCAATATACTGGTTTGAACTAGTACCAGTTGACTACTGGTTTGAACTGGTACCAGTTGACCAGTTGCCTACTGGTTTCAACTGGTTTTTCGACCTGGACTCGCCTCCTTGGAACTAAGAAGGAATGAGCTTCTCCTTCGTTTTGGTGAAAGTTTGCTCCGATCTGATCGTTATCGGAACTTTTGCCCCCTCACTAGGCAATCGCAGTCCCGTACGCGATTACAACTTCGAAACTCTCAAAGTCTTGACATTCCATTTTGTAGAACGCAGAGATATAGTCTATCTACTATTCCTTCTCTGTCAGTCATTTTGAATTCTTCATTGTAATGCTGCTATATATATCAACTATTTATTGTCAATATCATCTCTCTCACTTTTTATGACTGTGGTACTTATTCTGAGATTTCACTTAAATATGCTATGATCTTCAATAATCTATAATGCAGTTCACTTTGTTATGCAAATCTATTTATTGTGGATATTCCCTATTCTTTGATCTTATTTTAAACTTTTTTGTCCTCCCTTTATTCCTGTCCTCCCTCTACCCCTCTCCTCTTCTTTCCGTATCTTTTCCCTCTCTAATGTGTATAAGATGCATGATTTCTCTATTCCTTGAATGTCAGTAGTGACATCACATTTACCTCTCTCCTCCAATGTTTCGTATTTTCTCTGATCAACTTTCTGCTTTCTTTCTTTCTGCTTCTTCCTTTTCTTCCTCTTTCTAGTTCCGTCTCTCTCTCTCTCTCTCTCTCTCTCTCTCTCCTTTCTTTGTAACTTTTGATGACAGAAGTTTTTAATGTTTTTAATATTTGTAATATATTTAGATTTTGATGTAATATTTGAGAGTTTTATTTTGTTTCATTATGCATGATTTATGGTTGTACGTTTTAGTCATTCATATTTTGATCGTTTATTGTGCTGTACATTGACTTTGTACATTGAGCAATTTCAGCTTTCCAGCTGGATGTTCTTTTATTGCAATAAACCGAATCAATTCAATTATTCAATACTTAGGCAACTTACATTGAAATGATGAAAACCCTTTAGGTTTTATTAGTGTATATTTGTGAAATATTTACCAAGCATAATATGAACAGTAAAAGTATTATATCAAAACAATAATGTGTCTGGATATTCAATATCATTTCTTACATCAGCGTTGGTTTCCATTCATATCATATATATATCAGTAGTGAACCTTTTCGCATTGCTGTTTCGTGTAGACTCGTCAAACATCCTCAGTAGATGAGCTTTCTGTGGATAGTAGGCATGTGATCAGCCTGTGGAATTTTGGACTTCAAACATCATGTCCCCAAGTGAAAATACTCAAACTGATATACCAGCAAGAGGAGAATGTCATCACGTCAGGAATCGTCACAATGGCCTGCTCTCCATTCCATCATCTAACTCACCTTCACGTCGAGGAAGACCTGTCGTTTCCATTATCTGCTACAGTGAATGATCCTGTGTCATTTTGTGATGCGGTTAAAACATCATGTCCTCGACTCACCAAGCTGTCCTTTACCTTCATTACACTGGAGAACGAGAAGGCAGCAGAGATCATCCAACTCATGAAGAATCATCCACACCTGACAAGCATAGAGTGAGTCTCATTTGATTTAACAGGGTAATGATTGCCACAGTATAATCAACATCTTACTTGTATTTATTGTGGAACGCTACCTTTATCTCTCTCTCTCTTGCCCACCCCGCCCCCGCCCCCTCCCCCTCCCTCTCTCTCTATGTCCCTCTTGTTTAATTATTTTTCTTTCTCTTTTCTAAGTTCTCTTTTGATTCCTTTCTCCCACTCTCTTTCCAGCATTTCCTCTCTTTCACTCTCTTTATCATCGCCTCTTTCACTATCATACAACGACTCTTTGTAAAAGAGATGGTTTGAAGTTTTTTTACTACACGATACAAACCTGTAAGCATATAACTTATGCTGTATACTTTCATGGTATTGATACAAATGGGATACCTGATTATGTTTGATCTCATTAGAGGAAAGCTAGCGTTGATTTAACCATGGACCTACACAGTTGTTAGGTCCATGATTTAGCACAGTTGGTTCTTTATATCAAAAGGAAATTGAATTGGCAAAATACTCTGCCCAACAAGCAACCTATCTTCATTGTCACTGAATTTGATTTTGTGGGGGGTCAGGGGTAGCTGCATTAAGGTTTTGAAATGAATCTCAAATGGTTATTGAAAGTGCATATGTGAGTGGGTCTAAAAGATTAGATGATGGGGTGCTGTATAGGGGATTTTACAATAGTTTACATAATCTGATGATCTCTTTATTTCAGGATTTATTCATATAAATATGATTTTCTTATTATAAATGTAAATCAATACTGTATCTTATTCATCATGATGTATCCTACATACACAATTGTGATACCATGGTTATTTGCAGTCATGCAATATAAATACAAAGCAATATTATGCAAGTGCAAGGTTGGATATGTAATTGTCATCTATTCTCACACCACATAGCATACATCTCTCATGGCTTTTTAAGAGAGTATCATACATCAGGTTTGTTCAAAAGATCATGTATTGAGCCCCCCAAATGTACTGTTTACTACTATAGGTTGGATTCGTGTCTTACCAACGCGAATCTGGATCCACTGATTTCTGACGTGAACAATGAAGGCAAGCTGACTGTCACCGTGACGCATGGCATGGTAAGATATAACACTAGATTACATGGCCATCCTCCGATTGATTCTTCTCCTTTTTTCTGTAATTGTCATCTATTCTCACACCACATAGCATACATCTCTCATCTTACGTCAGGTTCGTTCAAAAGATCATGTATTGAGCCCCCGAAATGTACTGTTTATTACTATAGGTACCAACGCGAAAGTTGATCCACTGATTTCTGAGGTGAACATTGAAGGCAACCTGACTGTCACCGTGACGCATGGCAGGGTAAGATATAAGACTAGATTACATGGCCATCCTCCGATTGATTCTTCTCCCTTTTTCTGGCATTCCATCGATACAAAGTAGGCTATTTTTTTAATTATCCATTTTAAACTCCGCCCAATCGGTACGCAAGAATAAACAATGTACATAATTTAATGCATTTAATATAAGTCTTTCATGTGTTTATTCTGGCCTGATTAAAATGATCCTGTCTAGCAATAGGTTTGTTCTTGATCTGTGTAGCGATATCTGAAAACTGAAATATAACAAACATAGAGAAAAAGGCTCTTCGCAACTATATGAACATTTTTAGTGAAAAAGTACTTTTCTTTCATATACATGATGTATTAGGCAAAAACACTCATTGTACTTTGTCCTCTTTTTTTAAAAAGCAATATGACCTTAATATCTGATGAAAAGATGGACATTTTCCCTTATCTTATAAAGTCTAATTGAAGAAATATTTCAAATTATCATATACAGTCAAACCTGCTTTAGTGACCACCTGTCTACAAAGACCACATTTTTTGTTTCCCTTGAAAATAGTTTCTCATTGAAACATGTACTAAAGGAACCTGTCTACAAAGACCACCTGTTTACAAAGACCACTTTTTGTGTTTCCCTTGGGCGGTCGCTATAGACAGGTTTGACTGTAGCATGCATCTTAGCATAACTAAACTCCACTCGGCAACGTGACAAAAGGGCGGCGGAGTGACTTCCCAAGTGGGGCACCAACAAAAAGGGCACTTTCTGGAAAAAAGGGCACCTACAAAGGGAAATCTCAAAGCGAAATTATACACATTTTTAGACATTGGTATATACCCCTACATTGTGATTACATTATCTGGGATGCTTTCAATATTTGTTTTTCTTTATACATCAAACAAGATATACTTTGCAGTTGGGTGTGATGGTCTAAATATTTATTTGTGAGCGAGGACAAATTTTAAGATTTGTGAGGTCGCAGTGCGAAAAATTACAAAGGAAAAAACCCAATCCTGATGGGATTATAAGCACATTCTCATAATGGAAGACTGAAAAGGCCTTTGATAAGTAATATAATTATATCATCTATAAATGCGAGTGAGTGTAGCGAGCGAGCTTTGGGGGAAATTGCTCTTACTCTTAGTCGCTTTAAATTAGGGGCACGTTTAATTATGAGAGGAAAAGGGGACACTCATCTAAAGGGATAAGACACCTATTAAAAGTAGTTATTAAAAGGGGAGGAGCGCTTCTAACAAAGTGAAAAGGAGTACTTCTCGTACTTGAAAAGGGGCACTTACTAGAGATTAAAAAGTGTACTTATGAGAATGGAAATTGACACTTATTGCAGAGGAAATGGGAACTTCTCGAAGGAAAAAGGGCACGTGTCAAAATAAAAGGGGCACTTATCATAGGTGAAATGTAATAGGTGCACTTTTCAAAGTAAAATGGGCACTTTTCCTATGTAAAAAGGGGCACTTTTGGGGAACTTGAAAAAGTGTACCGGTAATCAATTTAAATGTAATTTTGGTTTTACTAAATGATATCCTAGTATTTTATCATAATCAACCTCTCTCCAATTTGAATATACATGTATGATTGAATCCATTAGGCCTAAAAAAAAATGTTGTATTACCCTTTAGGTGCCAGCACCTGGGTCGGTCGGTCGGCCCGATGAGCTTATGCCATGGCGTGGCGTCCGGCGTCCGTCCGTCCGTCCGTCCACAGTATTCAAAATGCTTCTTCTTCGTTATTTTTCAACCGATTTTGATTCTGATTGTTTCATATGATAGGGCTAGGAGGGGATTTAAAACTTGTACACAGAATCGTGAAATTCATTATCTATGCTAATTTATGCAAATTTATTCGAAATCACCAAAAATGCTTCTTCCCCTTCATTTCTCGACCGATTTTGATTTGGTTTGCTTTATCTGGTAGAGCTCACTTTGGTACACTAAACTTCTACACAGAATTTTAAAATTGTTCTCCTTTAATTATGGTAATTTATGCAAATTTATTCCAAAAATAACAAAAATTGCTTCTTCTCCCTCATTTCTTGACCGATTTTGATTTGGTTTGCTTTATCTGGTAGAGCTAACTTTGGTACACTAAAGTTCTACACAGAATTTTAAAATTGTTCTCCATTAATTATCTATGCTAATTTATGCAAATTTATTCAAAATCACAAAAAATGCTTCTTCTCCTTCATTTCTCGACCGATTTTGATTTGGTTTGCTTTATCTGGTAGAGCTTACTTTGGTACACTAAAATTCTACACAGAATTTTAAAAGTGGTCCCCATTAATTAATTATGGTAATTTATGCAAATTTATTCCAAAAATAACAAAAATTGCTTCTTCTCCCTCATTTCCTGACCGATTTTGATTTGGTTTGCTTTATCTGGTAGAGCTAACTTTGGTATACTAAACTTCTACACAGAATTTTAAAATTGTTCTCCATTAATTAATTATGGTAATTTATGCAAATTTATTCCAAAAATAACAAAAATTGCTTCTTCTCCCTGATTTCTTGACCGATTTTGATTTGGTTTGCTTTATCTGGTAGAGCTTACTTTGGTACACTAAACTTCTACACAGAATTTTAAAATTGTTCTCCATTAATTAATTGTGGTAATTTATGCAAATTTATTCCAAAAATAACAAAAATTGTTTTTTCAACCAATTTTCATTCCATTTCCTTTAGTTTCTATTCAATCTTGTACATCTTTCGGATGGTGACATTAAAGGTCGGTCCCCAGACGTAGATAATCATATCTGATTGATACACGTCTGTGAAAAACCCAATCATACACACGTAAATGAAATGATGTCCCTTCCAGGGCATCAAATTTTTATTTTTTGACCAGTTCAAAAGTGTACCACATAAAATTTACGATATTTGTTATTGCGAGATGCGGATGAGGGCTACCTCATTGACGTTCTGGTTGTTGGTTGTTTTTTTTTCCCTCTTTGGGCTGATTTTTCTCAGTTTGAATGCTTTAATACATGTATTTCAGTGACATCAGTCCATTCATATCTTTTCACCTCATAATAAACCATGGTTTACAATGTTGTCTTGAGACAACACTCTGTGCTTCCCAGCTGACGAAGTTGGTTTTCAACTACCTGTAAAACTTGGTAGCAATGTAAAGATTGTTGACAAATTTTACAGGTAGTCCCGGGCACAAAGTGGAAGAAGGGACCAAAACTGACACAGGAAAAGACAGCCAGACAGTTTTGCATGCGTGAGGTTCAAATCATAGCCTATTGCAAATGTTTGTATTTAAACTGGCCCACTTCATAGAATATGCTCTTCATTCCTGTTTCAGTTCTTGGGATTGTTCCCAGTGTACGCTTTTTGAGTCTGAAATGAGTCAAATCTGACAAGAAATTTAAACAATTAAAATACATGAATGTTTGAACTCACTGCATGGTATATACACGTACACAAGGCCGGGGTCTACTTGTTTACGTTAGCAGGATTTCGAAACTAGGGCTCAGTGAAAACGAGTGTGAATTTGGGAATAATTTGATGATTTTATGCATTTATATCCCATTTAAACAAACAAAATACATATAATACATATTTTTTTATTCATTTAACATTTTTTTTCTAAAAAAACAGTAAATAAAAAAACTTTAATAAAAAGCCGACCGTAGATTTAAAGATTTTTGGGTCGGTCACCAAGGGCAATACAACAATTTTTTTTGTTAAGCCTTACCTTTTAGTTACTGGCTGAAGGTTAAATGAAATCAAACGAAACATCTCTATAAAAAGGATTGTGAATGATCTATTCATTAACACAAATATAAGAAATCTGACCAAAAAAAAATTACAATCTCAGGAAGCTTACCGGTAATTTTATTAATTAAATTCACAATATCATAGAAATTACAATTGCCAAATTTAACAGCAAATCATCCATTGTTCCTTTGAATAGTACTTTTTAAATTCTTTTCATTTACACCTAGTTTTTATAGTATAAATGATTTCTTGTATTCTTAATTAGGAATGTCTATGGCCACAGTGTTGAATGGGAATATAACGCTCGGGTAATATGTGGTTTCGCCATCAAGCAACAACGTATCAACATTTTTAACACATTAAGGTGACCCTCATCAGACCACGTGATGGCAGCAGACTACTACGGCCTTGAAAATGACACCTGTTGAATGTGGATGTAACCAGGCTACCCAAATAACTAACTATACTAATTGAAGGATCATTAGAGTTAAAATGTATGGAATACAGTATCTTAAGCAATTATTGATTATACCGTGTCTTGATACTTTTAATGAATAACTTAATAATTATGGTTGAAGTGTATGGAGCTCCAAGATAAGCAAAGGTTTGACGCCTTGTGTGCCCTCACCATTTAATATAATTTAAAAAAGAGGTTTCCTGGTGATGTAAATAGAATGGATTATCATGTTAAATCAATCTATGCAATACAACCTACAGCATACAATATACAGCCTACAACAAACAAGCTATGTTTTAACTTAGACTCCTTCATGTTCTCATTTCCACTTTTACTGAAGTCCTTAATTTACAAGTAACTACAAAAAAACAAAGTGATTTGTTATATTTTATGAACTTATGTGTATTCAAAATAAGTCTGTACTGTAACTACAGTATCATTACATTTCTTGTAAATAAAGCTGAAAATGTGTAACCTGAAATGTGAAATATGAAAAGAACCGAACTGAACTGAAGTGAATTTGTACAAATCCAAACTCTCTGTTGATTGTTTAATAACAAGTCCAACCGGCTTGTGTTTTCTCATATTGGCTATACTGTTATGATGATGATGATATATTGCATTGCACAATCATAACAAGGTCATCAGGAATCGAATCCATAAGGTTCTGTTGATATATCCTTCATCACGGTGATACATGTATTCTGTAAGAATTCAGAGGAGCTTTCCGGTATACCAGGATTTATTTCATGAACTACGGGTAAAGTAATTTGTATCAACTTTCTCCTGTTAAACCGACAATACATCCATTATCAAGAAAGATTGTTGAAAATACCGTGTGTAGATTGTATAATGTATATACTCGATCTAGACAAGTTTTTGTCCTATTTCTGTCGTATCCAATAAATTCTTGCTTTTGAGATTGAACATATTTTTCTTAAGTTTTCAAACTAAAGTTTAATTGTTTAGTCACCTGGAGAACATTTTAATTTGTTTACAAGCTTTTCATGAGCATGATAAAATATCTATGCATATATACATGTGTGTAAATATAGGCCAATTCATATATCATCTATTTTTATGCCTCCCCTACTTCGTAGCTGGAGACATTATGTTTTCGGGTTGTCCGCCCGTCCCGTTCTCGTGATCCCGTTATCTCAAGAACCGATTGATGGGTTCCCGCCAAACTTGGGTCATGTATGCATCTTGCAGAGCCAATGAACTGAGTAGATTTTGGGGTCACGAGGTCAAGGTCACAGGGCTCTATATGTATGCAAAAATAGCTCGTGATCACATTATCATTAGAACCAATAAACAGATTACCATCAAACTCAAGACAAGTATGCATCTTGCAGAGCCAATGAACTGGTTGGATTTTTGGGTCATGAGGTCGAAGATCATATAGGTCATTTATGTATATGAAAAATAGCTTGTAATCATGACAATCAAAACTTGAATTTTAAGAATTGCTTCTTTTTGGTTTGTAAAATCGCTCTATGGCGGAGCCGGGAGGCATCATTTTCAACTGCACGCAGTCGAACAGACGAAGATTCATCTAGTTTTTAATCAAATTTATTTGTTTTTTCCTGCTCAGTCAAATGGAAATGGAGCATCCATACACGTGGGATTTGTGTTTAAATTATGCATTGAAAATATATTCCCATATCTTGAACTACATTTTCATGTATGGCCAATACATCATTTAAGTTTAAGTGTTGTTACAAGGTTGTTAGCCTGAGAGTCTTTCTTCTGTCATGAACATAATACTAAGTTTGACAAAAAAAACAATGGTATAAACTGTGATTTTATTTTGTGGAGTATGTATATGGTACGTGACAGAATAACAGTTTGTCTACTCGGTGTACTCTTACACATTCATTCAAACCATATAACCATATGAACTATACATGTTGTGCTATAATTATTATCCCCTAGCTGACGAAGTCTGAGGGGATATAGTAACGCTGCCGTCCGTCCTTCCGTAACAAATCTGGTTTTCGTTCGATAACTTTAGTAATGTTTGATGGATTTTAATGAAATTTGATATGAACGTACATGGTATCAAAGCACAGCCTAAGTTCGATTTCGGAGTATGTAGGTCAAAGGCCATATAGCTCATTAAATATGCGAATCTGGTTTCCGTTCGATAACTTTCAATTAGTAATGTTTGACAGATTTTAATGAAATTTGATATGAAGGTACATGGTATCAAAACAGCTTATGCTAAACACTCGGTTCGCTGCACGCTGGAAAACACTCGGGTCGCGGCGTGCTGGACCAATTTTTTTTTAAATTTCAAATCGGCCTTACACGCTGGGAAAATCTTTAGCGACTGTTTTTAACCATTTTTCAATGGGGGTGCGTGGGGAAATCTACTTAAAAAAGAAGTTGGAAGTGGCGATTTTTTTTTTTATAATAGAAAAATAAGAAGACAAGAATTAAGGCTGACATTAGGAAAGACAAAATACTAGGTGGATAAAGTGGATTTTAGAGAAAGTGTAATAGGGCCTACTACAAGGGAATATAGGCCTATTAATAGGATGGAAACAAGGAAGAATGGAAAGAGTGAGAAGATGAATTGCGGGAAATTAAGAACACATTATAGAGCTCAGGGAAAAGAGAGAACTGATACAGAAACAGATTATATTATAGGCCTAATGGAAAATTGTGGTAGAATGCACCAGAAGAATTAACAATTAACATAAAGATGGGGGAAGATGAATTGCAGAAAATAAAGAATTACATTGTAGGCCTAGAGGAAAAGAGGAATGAAGGGGGGAAATGAAGGGAGAGAAAGAATTAAAGATGTAGAAGAACGATTTTTAAAAAATGGCATAAGAAAACATAAGATGATAGGGGAAACCAACAAAGAATATCGTAATGATTACATGATGGAATTTTGTTTTAATGAAGAGGGAATGAAAGGACAAAAATTAATAAAAAAACAGAGAAACTACGACAGAGGGCAGAAATACGATTACCGGTAAGAAGTTATAGCAGAAGGAATTCAAGAAATGGATGGTAGAAGGATCAAAGATAAAGATATACATAAATAAAGGATGATAAAAGAGGTGAAAGGAGGAAAAAAATACGAAGGATGTGACGAGAGGATTAAATAAAGATTAAAATGATAAACGATACATAGACCCTTCTATTGTCGATAATTTCAAATCTCTTGTTCAATAAATTTTCCCCCTTATAAAGCCGATTTGAAGACACCATTGAATAAAAAATGGCCCAGCTAGCCGTGACCCGAGTGTTTTCCAGCGCGCCGCGACTCGAGTGTTTAGCATAAGCCATCAAAACACAGCTTAAGTTCAATTTCGGAGTATGTAGGTCAAAGCTCATTAAATATGCAAATCTGGTTTCAGTTCGATAACTTTAGTAATGTTTGACGGATTTTAATGAAATTTGATATGAAGGTACATGGTATCAAAATACAGCCTAAATTCGATTTTGAAGTATGTAGGTCAAAGGTAAAAGGTCATAGCTCATTAAATATGCAAAAATACCTAATTATATATATGCGAAAATGTGGTTAACTTCCTTGCCTAGTAATATACTAGTATAGTCTAATGGAGGTAACTTGTTCTGGCGTAAATAGACCATTTGTACCCTGCGAGGGGATGCTACGCTTTGCGTTGACTTGTTATTATTTATATCACCCTTAAGTATTTTGAAATCATATCATTTCCCAGAACGGATATATCCAACTCATCATGAGCCTCTCTTTCATATAAGCTAGTCCGTTTGTGACATGCATGCAACATGTATTGATATAGTAACAAAGCGGAATTAGTCAGCATGATCTTGTTGTCATATTCATAATCATGATCAGATCTTGCTAATTCTGTGGCATGAATGCAAAGGTCATTGCTGTAGAAAGGGAGAGTCTACCTTATCTCGTTTTAATATTCTTGTATTCAACCCATCATGGTCAGATTTGTGGCCTCCCTGTCAAAATCATTTATGTAGCAAGAGAAAAGAATTAGTCATTTTGATCTCGTTGTAATAATATTCTTGAATTAAACTAATTAATCAAGATCAAATGGTGTATACCTACAATCTAGACTTCTGTGAGACATGCATACAACAGTGGTTGTAGTAAGACAGAGAGTAATACAGAGAGGAGTAAGACAGGGGGTAGTAAGACAGAGAGAAATCTCCATTAAATGGTTTGAAAAATGGCGTTTGATGGAACACTTCTCTCGATTTACAGGATTATTGTCATTATATTTGATAGCATTATAATGCGTGTCTATTTCCCATCACAATGATGCAATGTAAGTTATGTTTATATTTTTTCTGTGATCAGTAGATTTGAATAAGACATAGACCCATGTGATATCTTATAAATTGTCAAAGGTTTATTCTTATCTACAATGACTATTTCTTTCAAGTTTTATTTCAAACATCCATTGCTCCTGTACAGTGTTTTAACCATTACATCTTATCAATTTATACTCTATTATAAATATATTTCCATTTATGTCTATATTGTAATGATCGTTTCCATTATTACCTGAGTTGTAATGATTTGCCAGTTTGTGTGCAGTACACCTAAGTATGGGAAAGAGAAGTGGAATCTTGCAATTTGCGTTAAGTTATATTCTCTTTGTTCGAGCTGTATAAAAGGCATTGTTGTTCTTGCCTTGAGAAAATCTGAAATCATCTAAAACCATGTGAATTCCTCTTTTTGTTACGCGTTATTGATATCCGGAATGTATTGACCATGTAAATTCAATATATACATGTATACTGTTCTCAGCCAAGGAATCACATTGCATTCATTCACGTCTTTCCACAAACGTTTTTATTTACCGGGGTATCTGAATTTATTTTTGCAAATATATATGAGAGTGTATATTTTTGTATGTGAATAAAGTGTAAACAAAAATTACATGTGACGAGTTTACCAGTAGGACTAGTGAAATATGGAATTTGTTGCAAGAACAAACAATGCTTGTATTTGTAACTATCTCATCAGTAACTGTAGAGACAACAATTCCATGCATTTATCTAAGCAGTAAGTATTACAGAATATATTAAATGTATGTCATTGGATTAAAATTATTGTTTCAACATGTGTTAAGCAACTTATTAGGTTATATTTGTTATGTGTACACCTAATAAATCCATAGTTAAATGGATTTTATGTTTGTTGAGTTGAGATGTTTTGTTATATTTTGTAAAATATTTGTGTGTGTGCAGCTAGCTGTTCTAAAACCTAATCGATAGTCAGCTCCAGGAGGACAACATTTACGTTGGCGTTATCTGTCTGACAGGACGGATATATACGGCTCATCCAAATGCATTGTTATTATTCATCAATTTCTATCTTTTATTTTGTGAGATTAGTCAGCATGAATAGTATTTCATCTAGACTGACCATAGTAAGTCTCATCGCTGAGATATCAATAATTTAGTGAATCGACCGTGACCCAAGATATCTATTTGTAACAGGAAATATCTACGTAGAAACAAGACTCAGATTTCACAGAAGTGCAGACATTTCAAGACATAACAGTCGCTATTTTCCTCATAAGCCTAGGAATTTGTAAATTGAAGGAAATTTGACCCCTTCGACTTTTACCCATACTGACTGTGTATCAGAGTTGTATATTGTATTAATTGTATGTGTGTACATAATCATAAATAGGCCTATACGCAATTTCAGAGGAATACACAATGGTAATAGAATGTCTTAGATCATGTGTTTAAAAGAAAAAGTTCGATCTATAACTTATTGAACTCATGGGATTCAAAATTATCTTGTTGAGAGAGAGCAGAAGACGATTTTTTCGCAAGAAATTGAATAAAAGAAATTAATGATAGCCATTTACATTTTGAATTATCGCCTCAGAGCTTTATTCACCTAAACTGGAATAAGTCGGATAAGAGGTGGGCAACATGAAAAATGAAAGAGAGCAAAGCGCTTTTCACAGAAAACGAGAGAATTGGATTGGAGAGTGTGAGAAAGAGAAAAAGGACGTGGTGTAATTAATTGGACGGAGAAAGATGGAGAACAACCAAGAGAGAGGGGGAGGAGGATAAAGAGAGAGAAAAAGAGCAAATATAGAAATTGAATACAAACACGCATACGAAAGCAAGAAAACCTGATTCTTACACAAAAATCATACGCAAAACGGTATCAATGATCACTCCACATTTCGCTGAGGAACCACTCAGAAATTAATGATACAGATTAACACGAAACGCCGTTATAAACATCAATATAAAACTACATGAGTCCTGGAGAAGATCATGAGGTATATATAGAAAGTTTGACAAATAAAAGGAGACACAAAAAAGCTATATGATCGCGTCAATACCATAATTCTTTCTACATGTATATGCCTTCCAAGTATATGAAAACCCAGTCTTTTGTTCGGGGTACAACCCCCACCCCCTCTCTCTCTCTCTCTCTCTCTCTCTCTCTCTCACTCTCTATGTATGATGTATGCATACCTTTTGTTTTGATGCCTCTGATTATCATGATAATGCACTGTTAGACTGAGGAACAACATATCTTAGGCCTATGTCGAAAGGAGCGTGAAAACAAAGTACTAGTACTATGAATAAAGATTTTCAGAACACAAACAAAACATGAAAGGTTGCTTCAATCACAGAGGAAACAAACATGGACAAAAAGTAAATGTTCCTTGATTCAAAACAAAATATGATTTTCTTTCTGTTCGAATCTAAGAAACATCTTTCCAAAAAAACTTCCATTCATTTTATTTGTTTGTTTTCATTTCCCCAAAAATACAAATATCATAATAATAAATACTATGCAAAATTTATACAAATCATGATTGCATTTGAAATAGAAAATAATCCATACAAAATAAATTCCTTGAAAAAGAAGAAAAGGAATAATTTCAAATGAAATTTGATTTAAATTCTGTGGAAATGTAGATCAGAAGTCCACTGAATAGTAGACAAAGAACTAAATCTGTTTATGTTCAGGAGAATAATTATATAGCATAAATGTCGTTCAACCGTTCAACACTCGCCCATTCACTGCTTTCGTATTATATGTATTTATACGCCTTAGATCGATACACATGAATACATTATTGTTTTTATCCCTCAAATATTGCAAACCTCCTCCATTTTATACTCTTTTTCAAAAATATTTGTTTGGCGTTTTTAAATCTTGATATGATTTTATTTTTGTTATGCTCATGTGTGATTTTATTCTGATATTGTAAGTTGAAATCTTGATAATCAATAAATACATTAGACAAAAAATAATATATATTGATTCATAATGAATAATAATAATAATAATAATAATCTGCTTTTATATAGCGCTTAATTAATACATCGATGATGTCTCTATTAAAGCGCTTTACAGATACCACGGTCATCGAATTCAGGCTTGCCCGCACACAATGTATGCACATTCTCCACTCCCTGGGGAGCATTCCAGCCAGGCGTCCGTTTTACAAGCGCACACTTGCTCATCCACATTCACTTTCGCATCCTACCGGGTACCCATTTAACACCTGGGTGGAGATTGGCAAATGTAGATCGATGTCTTGCCAAAGGACATTAGTGCCGCGGCGGGACTCGAACCGCGGACATTGTGATCGACAGTCCGCTGACGTATCCACTCGACCACGACACCTCTACATACCCTGAATCTTCGTACCATAAGAGAGCTTGATAATCAGTTCTTTCATTTAGTAGCAGACCCAACTATTGGCTTCATTTATCACCTATGTCACAGAGGTGGGATTTATTCTATGAGAGTGATGGTACTACTTTTAGCAAGTCATGTTCTTCCGGTACAGAGTATTTCGACAAGCATACGATCCAAGTTCCCCACCCCTTTACATTGACACGGTACTCTTTAGATTTCTAGCAACATTTTTTTGAAATCCCATTATACCCATGCTCCACAAGCCCCCATCATTGATGATAAGACCTTTTTCATGTAAAATCCACTTGCGTGAAAAGCATGACAAATGATTTCAATTAACGGAAAATTTAATTCTTTAAAAATATGTCATTCCTTTCAGTAGCAAGATTATGATGCATTTGTTACCAACCCCCTGAAAATAACCCCCTAGGACTGTAGGACAATTACCCCCCTCCCCCGAAAATTACCCCCTGTTCATTAAAGGGGTAGTCCACCCTGATAATAAGTTGGTTTGAATAAAAGAAGACAATTTTCCGGGGGTAATTGTCCTCGGGCCGGGGTGGTTGTCCTCGGGGGTAATTTCCCGGGTGGTAACTTTCCTCGGGGGATAATTGTCCTTGGGGGTAGTTTTCTGGGGAGTGATTTTCCAGGGGGGGGGGGTAATTGCTCTGATACGTGTACTAATGACTCAGTAATTTCTTTAACATAAATGACATTTGAAAATTTAAATGCAGTTGCCTTAAGTTTAAAGACTTCTCCATTGTCTAAACCTTTATATTCTTGAACAAGGGGCGATTGATTAACCTTGGTATTCTATGAAGTTCAAAAGGGCATAGGGTTTAAAGGATGCCCGCCTCCCCCCCCCCTAAAGGGGTACTTTTTTGCGCGACAAAATCCGGCCCGAGAATTGTAAAAAAGGGGGTGTATTTGACTTTTCACCCGGAGATATAAGGGGTGCTTTCAAAGGGAGGGAACGAGCATGCATAAGCGTACCCTAAATAACACTGAGTGGGGGTTAAGGTTTGAAGATGCCTCTTCTTAGCAGTTGAATAGAATATGTCATGATAGTTTAAAGGTACTGTACTATGTCCCATTTGCAGGTCCAAAAAATGAAAAGGTTAAATTTCAACGGCATTTGAAAGACAATACTTATATAGAACTTCCCTAAAAACGAAAGGATTTGAAAATGGCTTTTTGTGGGAAAATAACGACCATTAGTTGTGGAATCGACATAAATGATTGCAATCACCTAAGTAATAGTCTGATTTTCAGACCCTTGTACCGAACGGTCTTACGTTTTGTGCTGCACAAAGATTCAATCAGTTTAATGTTGGCCATTACAAGTAGTGGGTTATTGATGTAGACAAATGCTCATGTACCTGTATACAGGTCATTATGTATGTTATTACCAAAGAAAGAAAGATGTTAGTCACTCAATAGTGTCTGACAGGGAAGTCTAGAAAGTAGACGGGTTTCCTTGCATAATTTGAATACTAGGACACTGCTAACGTTTAAATTTTACAGATAGGACATACATGACATACTCATAATTAATGCAAAGTTCTACATAATTTGATGTTGGCTGCAAAAGGGACATAGTATCTTTAAAAGGGAAAAAATTATTGTAAGAGGGCACACGTACTTCTTATAAAGAGAAGGGACATTTCGATAGCTTTGAAAACGAGCACGAAAAACCTCTTTTTTGCCACTCAATTCCCCGCCATACCGCCAACATACAAGACAATACAAGTACATTCATCAAAACATCAAACAATACATTTACATAAAAATTGAGTAAAATAATTACCGAATTTCGAACCCTCAACCCTCGTATTGAGAATCAAGTAAATGAACCACTATACCACAATTCCTCCTCCGACTAAGGGAGGGCGGGGACATTTTGGAGCTCAAGCCCCAAAAAAAAAAAAAAAAATTATAATAATAATCGTAATACAGTGCGTCCCCAAAAAAACTATACACTTTTGAAATGGCTGTCGAATAAAAAAATATATGATTCTAGGGGAAAAGTTTTATATGTATGGAAAGCTCATAAACTCAACTTTCATATGACACCAAAAAGTCCGAATATAATTCATGCTTGGGTGAGCACTGCTCACTTTTGTAAAGGGTATGAAAATTAGGTTGCGCAGGAATTAGCCTTCCAATTTGTGAGAGGTAAATCCTTTGGAGCTTACAAAATTGAGGGTGATATGATACATTTATGATTTGCTGAGTGATTTTCATGGTTTTTTAAACCAAACTTTTATGCATGAGTGAACAGGAATTGCATTTGTTATTACCGTATAGCAATGTAACTTTCCCTGGTAGACTCGGTGGTGTGTTCATGGGAGTCATGATGGGTGATGGTACATGTTGTAATTTCCATGTTACAAACTTTTATTTTTTACATCTGTGACTTTGAATAAAAACCTTCACCCACATTTCAATTGTTGTAAGATTAAATGAACATCTCATTGATTTACTTAATAACCAGATGGGGATTATGTAAATTGATTATTCAAATACGGTTTGTTGAAAAAAGGAATGTCACAGATGTTGGCTACTTATTCTTCAGGTTACCCATTTACCTGAAGAATAAGTAGCCGACCTCTTGGACATTCCTTTTTTTCAACAAACCGTATTTAAATATTCAACTTACATAATCCCTACCTGGGTATTAAGTAAATCAATGAGATGTTCAACTAATCTTACAATAATTGAAATGTGGGGTGAAGGTTTTTATTCAAAGTCACAGATGTAAAAGACTAACAGTGTGTAACAGTGTGTAACATGGAAATGACACATAAATGGATTAAGAATAAATTAAGAGCTGTGAGTTGTTACTCAGTCCTCATTCATCTTGGACCGACAACCAAAGATGGAGAGGCCTCAGTTTTCACCCCAGCAGCGTTCTTTTATGGTAACAAAATACCTTCGCAGTAACAGTGCCACTGCTGTCCTTCGGAGGTTCCGGCAAGTCTTTCCGAATGTAAGATGTCCAACACGCGCAACAGTCTACTGTAATATCAGGAAATATCGGGAAACAGGGTCCAGTCATAACCAGAATCAAGGAAGGTCTGGGCGGAGAAGAACTGGAAGATCAGCGGACAACATCGCAGCTGTACGCCAAGCTCTTCAAGATCACCAGGATGGAACAATTAGTAGTCGCCGTAATGGAATAGGAATTCCACACACAACCTTCAACAGGATTACCCGACTAGACCTGACATTTCATCCCTATCAGATGATCAAGCGGCATGAACTGCTTCATGGTGATCACCAGCGTCGCTTAAGGTTTTGTCAGTGGCTGCTTCAAAGACCTGCCCGCTTCCTGGATGACTTCCTCATTGGAGATGAGTCTGGCTTCGCCTTGAATGCCCATGTGAATACCCACAACTTGAGGGCATATCGAGAGCAGGGACACCCTCCTGACGAGTTTCACTATGAACGTAGTAATAGCAGATCTAAGGTGACTGTTTGGGCCGGCCTCACAGGGAATGGAAACATCATCGGACCTGTTTTCTTCGACAACAGTGTCAATGGAGCTGCCTATGTCCAGATGATAGATGAGGAAGTTGTCCCTGCCCTTGACAGGATTCCAAGATACCGCCGTCGTCGAGACGGTCGCTTTCAGCGTGTATGGTGGGCACAAGATGGAGCTCCTTGTCATCGTTCGAGAGCAGTGACAGAGCGTCTCACCCAGCTGTTCGGTGATCGGGTTGTTTCTTTGCATCGAGATGTTGAATGGCCCCCGCGTTCCCTGACCTTTCGCCCCTGGATTTCTACTTGTGGGGATATCTGAAGGCGAAAGTGTACACTACCCTCCAGCCAACTTGGACGAGATCAGAAGAAGAATCACCCGCGAGATGGATGACCTCAGGCGAGACAGACCAATGGTCAGGAGAGCTGTACGGGACATGATGAAAAGAGCAAGATTGTGCATTGAAAGAGGAGGTGGACATGTGGACCTTTGAACTGGAAGACTTTGATTTTCAGTTTCCATTATCAGATATTTTCTCCCCTTTTTTTCCTCTTACAAGATGGATGAAACAGTTGTAAAATTGAAAACTGAAAAGAAAAACTGACATGTTCATTTTACAAATTGTGAATTTGTGTTAAACTGTACCGTACGGTATTTCTTGTGCGAAACTCAAGTGTTAAAATGACTGGTTGGTTGGTTGATAGATTGAGTGATTGACTGAGTTATTGATTAATTATGATTGATTTATTGAATGATTAAATTGATTGAAATACTGAATGGTGATTGAATGCTTGATTGATTAATTGATTGACCGATTGACTGATACATTGTTGATTAAGTGATTGATAGCTGAATGCTGATTGTCTAATGAATTGTCAAGATATGCACAAGCACACCCAGGCAGAGAGAGAGAGAGAAAGAGAGGGGGAGGGGCATACATGTCCCTTGACCCTTATCCCATCTACCCAACAAAGTCCTACCCTACATTTCACCTCCCCTGCACCATGTACCATCACCCCGTCCTGACTCCCATGAACACACCACTGAGTCTACCATGGAAAGTTACATTGCTATACGGTAATAACAAATGCAATTCCTGTTCACTCATGCGTAAAATGTTAATCCCATAAACCACAAATTTCACTCAGCAAACCCAATTTCATCACAATTGATCATAAATTGGTCATATCATCCTCAATTCCGTAAGCTCCAAATGATTTACCTCTCACAAATTGGAAGGCTAATTCCTGCGCAACCTAATTTTCATACCCTTTACAAAAGTGAGCAGTGCTCACCCAAGCATGAATTATTTTCGGACTTTTTGGTGTCATATGAAAGTTGAGTTTATGAGCTTTCCATACATATAAAACTTTTCCCCCAGAATCATATATTTTTTTATTCAGCAGCCATTTCGAAAGTGTATAGTTTTTTTTGGGACGCACTGTAGAGGCAGAAACTTGAATATGTCAAATTTCAGTTTTCAAATAAGGCGCAGGTTTTTTAAAGCTAGGATATCAAAATTCACGACGTTGGATGGAATTAACTCCTCCCACACCCTCTCCTGTTCGGTTGCTTCGCTACCTCGCGGGGTCACGTCAATTGTGGAATCAAATTTTAAAACACCCCCCTCGAAAAAATCCTGCGTACGCCACGGGGTACCGTCACTATCAAACAGGAAATTATGATGGGAAATGATGTAAATGTTGAGACAACAGCACAGAATAACACATAGGTATATATCTATGATTGCCAAACTACTTTTTTTAAACATTTAAATGTGTGTATTTAAAACAAAAATCTTAAATGTACAACACCAATTATCAGCGGAAGTGTTTGTATATATTAAGTATTGTTTTTTTGTTGTTGTTTTTTTAAGGCAGTTTTTGGTAATATCACACAAACATGACTGTAACCTATTGACTCAATTCATGACTATACCTGAGATTTATAAGCCAAGCTATCCTTTTGGTTTATTTTCAAAATATTCATTCTTTAGGACATATAAGCTCTTAATACATCGGCTATGTTTCTAAGTGCTTTACATGCGCATTCTTCACTCCCTTTAGGACCATTCCAGCCATGCAAAGCCAATAAAAATGACTTTCTTATCCTACTGGGTACCTATTAAACACCTGGGTGGAGAGAAGCAAGGTAGATAAAGTGCCTTGCGTAATGACATAAGTGCTGTAAGTAGACATGTATGATCCCATCGCCTCTTATCTTGTAGATGCTGTTCCCAACTCATACCAGGCTGCAACAACACTTCTGACCACGAAACATTAATGGAGAGGGAACATCTACAAGCTTACATCAAGCATCTGAGGGAGAATCCTTGAGGATCGACATCATCCGTCTCGTCAGAAGATACTTATTACTTCCAAATCATGTCAGGAAAAAACGTCGGTAATGTTAATCATGTAGACTCATGTGGTTCAGAAAGTTGTGAACATAGGGAGGAAATTTAGTGCAGTATATGGGGATCTTTATCAAGACTCTTCCCAAACTTCTGACGATTCTTCCCTAGATTCTGATAACTCAGAAATGCCAACACCTGTTCCAATATCCCAGCAGGCTTCTGAGAGTAACCCAAGAGAACCAAAGGCAACATATTTATATCAATATTTTCAATTATATAAAAAATGATGTAATGTGTTGATAAAAAGAGTTACCTGTATTTGACAAAACAGTTGACAACACACAATGTAATCATATGAAATGTGGAGGTGTGGGGGTTGAACTAATGATGGTTGAAATCTTGGTACTTTCAACCCTTGTAAACAGAAAAACAACTGCAGTACAAAGATCAGTCAAACAACATAGCAATAAAGAGAGAGAGAGAGAGGGAGAGAAAGAGTGAGAAAGAAAGAGAAGTAGAGAGAGAGAATGGGAACGAGAGAGGCACTTTTTGGTAATAATTTTAAGCACTTCAGGAGTTCTCGCATCGCTGAAGAATATATTTTGCATAGTTTCTGCACTTTACAAATGTACATTATAATTGTTAGTTCCTTTACAGATGTGTGCAAACCAAACAACCTTCCAGTCGGAGAGGGTGCACATAAGACGTCAATTGACGTGAAGCAAGAAGCTGGAGAATACAGAGAAAATACTCTTCAGAGCATTGAGCATTGAGCATTCCTATTGAGTTGAGTTGGAACCCACCATATTATGGTGGGTTCCCACTGCCGATCAAACCAACCCGACCAAGCCCGATCAAGCTATTTTGGCCTGGTCGGGCTCGGTCGACAAGGGCAATCGGGGTCGGTCTACCTTGATCGGGGTCGGTCTACCTTGATCGGTATCGATCTGGCTTCCTACACGACAATTTTTGGCATGTCAAAAAATATCGTGTAGGGGTCGAGAAGACAAGCGATCGTACAGCGATCGTGTATTGGTCGAGTAGAGGTCGAGCTGATCGGGAATCGATCGTATAGAGGTCTAGATTGGTCGCGGTGGATTTTTTCCGCCGATCACTACCCGATCATCTCGATTTATACACAACTTCTACACGATTGGTTCCCGATCAACTCGATCAACAACTCAACCGCTTGACGATCGATACATGTCTGCCCTAAACAGTCACTCGACCGAACTCGCTCACTTCTCGACTGCTTCTCGATGACATCCCGAGCACTTCTCGACCACTTCTCGACCGCACTCGATCTTTCCGATCGCAACTCAACTCAATAGGAATAATACAGAAGGAAACCCAGTAGCTCTTGGGGTGACTTCAATGTTATTAGAGACACGAATTTAGATTATTTTGGACAAGTGTCAAAGAAGCAAACAAAGTTTAGTAACAAATTTGAAGAGTTCATGGATAGTTATAGATTACGTGATGTATGGAGAAGTAAAAATAAAGATAAAAAGTAATACACGTATAAACAACGAAATCCTTTTATGCAAAGTCGCTTAGATTATTGGATCATATCAGAGAATTTAGAGCAAATAACATCCAAATGTGACATTGTTCCCTCTATAGCGCCTGACCATTCAGCAGTTAATCTGGTAATCCATAATAGGTCATCGACAAAAAATAAAAATAAAAGATCTTATTGGAAGTTTAATAATAGTCTAGTAAGTGACAAGGAATACATTAAGAAGATTAGAGAAGAAATAAATACTTTAAAAGAGAAACTGTATGTTGAAATTAAAGATAAGAGAGTACTATGGGATTTCATATAAATGGAAACACGGAAGTTTACAATTAAACTATCGAGAAAAAGGGCGGAGGAAAGAAAAGAAAGAAAAAAAAAATCGGAAAATTGGTAAAAGAGATTAAAGACTTAGAAGAGGATGTATTGTCGATTGGACATCACAAAGATATTTCTAAAAATTTGAAAACTAAGAAACAACAACTAAGTTTAATCCACGATTACATCAGTGAAGGTTTAAAAGTACGGTCAAGATCCTCATGGTATGAATGTGAAGAAAAGAATCTCCTGGAAATGATGGTTTAAGTGCAGAATTTTATCAGAAATTGTGGCCAGTAATTGGAGATCTAGTTCTTGCATCTTTTAATGAAGCTCTTCAACAAGGGGAATTATCAGGCTCTCAAAGTCAAGCAGTTATTATCTTGATACATAAAGATGGCAAAGATCCGGAGCTTATTAAGAATTACAGACCGATTTCGTTCCTAAACGTAGATTATAAAATCCTATCTAAGATACTTTCAAAGAGAATACAAGAAGTTTTACCTGAAATTGTTAGTTTTGATCAGTTGGGATATAGGATAGGAACATTGGAGAAGCAATACGAATAATGACGACATGATCTCTCATACTTCTTTTACAGAGAACACGCTTTTCTGGTGGCCATTGATTTTGAAAAAGCATTTGATTCTGTTTCACATTTATTTTTATATAAGGTTTTCGATCATTTAATTTTGGACCAGGGTTTTGTAAATGGGTTAATAATTTTTATACTAAAGCAGAAAGTTGTGTTATAAATGGATATACATCAACAGGTTATTTCAAGGTTGAAAGAGGAATAAGGCAGGGAGATCAACTCTCTCTCTCTCTGTACGCTTTTCATTAAAGATTCGAATTCATTTAAGGAAATTAAACATATTTTTGAATGGTTTTATAAAATATCAGGCTTAAAGTTAAACAAGGACAAGACATTCATTTTGCCCTTAGGTCCACAATTATCCACTCATACATTTCCGTTTGGGAAGCAAGTAGACATTGTTAAAATACTAGGAATTTATTTTTCAATACACGAAGATATCAAAGAACAAATGAATTATAAAGAAATATTGAGCAAGATTAAAAAACGTTTTACGTGGTGGAAGCAGCGTGATTTAACATTAATGGGGAAAATTCAATTAATGAAAGTATATGGCTATTCTAAATTTATATATTTATCATCATTGATGCCGGTTCCTGAATGGGTGTATAGCGAAATTGAAGAAATATGTTTTGAATTTTTTTGTGAAGAAGTAAAGGCAAACTTAAAAAGAGCTATCCGCAGGGTGGGCTCAAAATGATGAATTTCCGACTGTTTGTAAAGGCACAGAGAATAATGTGGATAAAAGGCTTGTAACAGTAACTCAAGCTATCAAATGGAAACATTACTTTAAATATTTAATGAGACCAATGGGCGGGAATTTAATATTTTATTGCAACTATTGGAGAGATACAGTGAAACTCATGTTACCTTCTTTTATCAGAATCTTCTGAAAGCATGGATAGATATGAAAGAATATGTTAAAACAGAAGAGAGATACAGAGGGAATGAAATATTGTATAATAATAATTTTATTCAACTAGAAGGTCAAACTTTATTTGAGGAAAATTTGTTTAAAAAAAATATATATCGACTTCATCACATATGCGATGAACAAGGGTTATTAAAAAAGATGCATATTTTATTGCCATTGGTTTAAGTAAGGAAGAAATTACAAAAGTTAACAAAATCTATTCAATAATTCCTCACGAATGGAAACAGAATGTTCAGCCTGCAAGAAAGTACATCCACTGTGGCCTTAGTTTAGAATTAATATTTGCAAAGAAGGTTTTTAAATTTGAAGAAATAACTGCAGAGATGGTGTATAAAAGTCAAATCAAGAAGAATGCAGAAATCAGCTCAGCATTTCATATCTTAATGGAACTTTATAATATTACAACTAAAGAAGTGGATTTTTTTTGTTCGACCAAAGTTGTGCACATTAAACAGTAAACTGAGAGAATTTCAGTTTAAACTTTTGCATAGAATAGTTTATACAAACCATCATTTGCATAGATTTAAATTTCGTACAAACGGTTTGTGTTCGTATTGCAATATTTTGGAGGAAACCTATCAACATGTATTTTTTTAATGTAATATAATAAAAAGATTCTGGGAAAAATGTGCTGATAAACTCAATTTACCAATTCTAAAGAAACTGTCGTGGAAAGAAATTCATATTGGAATAAATGGGAGTAATATGAAATCGGAGCAATTACTAAACCACATTCTGATTTTGATTAAATTGATGATTTTTAATAGTAGAGAGAAGGGAAGCCTCCAAATGTAGATGAAGTAAAAGATAAAATTCTCGAAAATAGGAAAGAGGAAAAAACTTGCAATGGAAAGGGATACTCTTTCAATTCACTTTAAAAAATGGGAGACCTTGGAAAGTTTTGTGTAATATTAATTAACTTTAAAAAAAGCAACTTCCCAACCCTCCATTCCAGCAGTATTTCTTTGCTTTATGTTTATATTTGTTTGTTTTTGTTTTGTTTGTTTGTTTGTTGTTGTTGTTGGTTTTTTTTGGGGGGGGGTTGTTTTTGGTTGTTTTTTGGTTGTTTTTTAATCTTTATCTCTCTTTGGGGAGTTTGTCTCTTTTCAGAGGTAGTACTTTTTAAACAATATTTTGACAGACTGTAATATTTCATGTACAAGCATTTATTTATTTTTTTTAATTCAACAGATATTCGTTTTTTTCTTCAAAGAAGCACAAAATGAACATGAAATGACCACGGAGATGTGACTAAGTATTTTATCATTATTATTATTACTATTATTGTTTTAAACGAATAAGGAAATGTATGAAAGAGTTGTTTTGTTTAGCAATTGATGTTCAGAATAATACTTTTGAATTGTATTTTGATTATTCTGAGTTGTATTTTGATTGTTCTGAGTATGATGTAAATTTCATGATTTCGGTTATATGTATTGCCTCTGGTATTGAGAAAATAAAACACCTTATAAATATTCAAAAAACAAGGACACAATTACGTGCTGATCTAATCACATTTTCTTCGTACCGGTATATTGATACTAATTAAGTTAATCGCTTCTAGAATTGGTAGTAACATGTGACTGCGACACGTGCAGCTCTTGACAGTTTGTTTGAAAAGGCAAATAAAATTAATGTTTTAAGTATCATGTGCAATACAGTACTTTGGCAAATGGCACTGGGTCTGCAGGGGAAGTTTAAAGAAATGTGGAATGCATTGACTTCGAAATAAGCCTTTAGCCTTCTTGAGTGTCTGAGATGAACTGAACGCTGATCAAAAATGAGTACTGTACCATCAGCTGACGATAATATTTTGTGCAACCACTCAATTCACGAGTCATCTTGGATCCCTGTTCGAACAGGTCGATCTGCTCGGGCCGAGATTGTGTAGAGATCGTGTGTACGTCTAGTTGGTCTAGTAGGGATCGCGTTGGGATTGTATGTAGATCGGAATGATCGAGAAGAGATCGAAGTTGTGGTCGACTATACGTCGTGCAGGAGTCGTGAATGGTCGAATGTGGGTCGTCAATGGTCGAATAGCGGTCGGGAAGAGCTTGTGTTTAGGCATGTGGTCGGGATTGGTCGGTGGAAAATGGGTGATCGGGCTTGATTGGGCTTGGTCGGGTTGGTTTGATCGGCAGTGGGAACCCACCATAACAAAAACTGCAACCTTCAATCTTAAATGATTTATTCATTTATTTCTTCTTATTAGGTGATCTGTCAACGACAGATCACCTATTGATTTCGTCAGAATTTTCTTTCTTTATTATTATTAGGTGATCTGTCAACGACAGATCACCTATTGATTTCGTCAGAATTTTCTTTCTTTATTATTATTATTTATTTTTATTTCTTCCGTACACTTTTTTGTGCAGACGTTTACTCGAAATCGACATGGTCAATTTCCTTTGAATTTCTGTCAGTCATCAGTCCCTATAATATCAAGTTCAAGTAACCTTCTCAATGTCATGGGGTCATCGTGACGTCATCCAGGCGCCATTTTGTAAACATCAGGTCAATATCTTATCTCGATAACGAGTCATCAAATATCAACCATATTTGGTATACATCAATTTTAGGTCAAAGGTCAACAAAAAATGTCGACAAAATCCGTGTGCGCACCATGACGCGCGCGTACGCGCGCATTAAAATTTCAAAATGCTCTAATTCATCCCAAATTTTGTTTGCACACGTTTCAGGCCATTTTAAGCATTTTCAAAATTTGCGCGCGCGCACTTATGCGCGCACGTTTTTGCGCGTTTTTGCATTTTACAACATAGAATCGCCAAATTTTTTCTGTCATCAAATTTGGCACATTTTTCCAAGCAGTTTGATACCTTGTTCACTTTTTCTGACCAGTAATAACGCAATGAGCGTCCGTCAAAGTATAACAGCACCCGCGGACCGCGCTATCTCTATCCACAATACATAGGCAAAAACATGCCTATACAAAACTCATTGTAACTCTTCAGAATGGATGGATACCCCAATTTTTTTCATATTTGGATAGATTATGAGTCGGAGATATGATTTCATGTCTCATTTGACCCTCAATCAACTCATGACGTCATCATATCGGCCTCCGAACTCAAAATTTCAATTTGCATATTATGACGTCAGCATATTTTTGGAAAATTGATTGTATCTCTGTAAATATTGATCGATTTTCTTCCAAATTTTGATATGTTCTAGCTGAGACAATTCTCTACAAATGCAGTCACCACGATTTTTCATTTTGACAAAGGCATCATGACGTATTTTGGGATTAAAGGAGGCATGTCAATTTTTCACATTTTGCGTGTATTCTCTATGGGACATGACTTTTTCTAAACTGGATTCTACATTCCCGTCTTTCGCGAGCAATATCTCCGTCGTTTTAGCTTTGTTTTCGCTGAGCTTCGAGTATGTTGTAGCTGAGACAATAAGCTATCGTAAGTGTGCCCTTTATTTTTCGATCAGATGCCGGGATCAAGCTCATATTTCACTTGCAAAGTGGGATTTGAGAATTCCATTTTCCGTTCACGTGTAATGTCTATGTGGATTATTTTGGTATAGTGGTCATAGCACTTGCCTCCCATTCCGGCGACCCAAGTTCGATTCCTGGTGGGTCATTTTTTTTTTTTTTTTTGCCGTCGTTTTAAATTTGATTTTTCGATCTTCTTCGACTATTATAACATATTATCATATAATCACAAACAATGTAATAAAATGCCTAATTTTGCGTGTTATATCTATGGGAGAAGAATGTCAATCGTTTGAGTACAACCCTATGGGAAATCTGATTCCTTGTCGTGTATTAAACCTATAGGGTTAATCTCCCAAGTCTGTTGGAATATATTAAATCATCCCATTTTTATGATGTTTAGTCTCCTTCCCAGACGTTTATACTTTCCAGTTATTCAGCCCAGGTATATATGCAATCTATACGTCTCTCCCGCGGACATAGAATTGTTTACATGTCTATAACTTCTCTCTTTCTCTATAATATAGTAAATATTCAATTCTATCTATGCTGGAAATATTAAAAGCATCGTTCTCCATTGCATCTCTTTCTCTTGCTCTCTGTTGCTTTGTTTCCCTTCCCCTCTCTTGTTCTGCCCTCTATCCTTCTCTTGCTCTCTCACTGCATCTCTCTCTCTACTCTTTTACTCTCTCCCTATATCTGTCTCCCTCTCTTGCTCTGCCTCCCTCTGTCTCTGCCTCTCATTGTATACTCTCTCACCCTCTCCATTTCCCGCCTCTGGTTCTCGTTCTCCCTCCGATATCTATTGTAATTTTCTTTAATTTCCTCTAGCTTTTCATTTTGCCCTTTGTATTCTTATTTCACCCCTACCATGTTTCCTTATACTATCCTCTCTCCTTCCAAGTGTATGCATTCTGATCATGATTCCTCTTTCTTCCCTCGGTCCAGCTCATGTATTTTTACATGACAATAACTCGTCTCCCTCTCTCCTTCTCTATATCTATATTTTCATTAAATTTCATTATGATCATGTTTTTTATCATATTCATTTCTCAATATTTTGTTCATCAGTTAAGTTATCACTTCAGTTCAGGTCACAGTTCAATCTATCAGTTCATTCATCAGTTCATCAGTTTAGCTCATCAATTCAGTTCATTTCACATCAGTTCAATCTATCAGTTCATCAGTTCATCAGTACTTCATTCATCAATTCATATCTTAATACATCATTTTACATTAACATCATTATATTGGATCATTGAATTGAAGATTAGCATGAACAGTAAGAATTGAAGACAGATCACCTAATTCGTTCTCATGACGAATTAAAGTCTAGTTATTAGGTGATCTGTCAACGACAGATCACCTATTGATTTCGTCAGAATTTTCTTTCTTTATTTTTATTTATTTATTTATTTATTTATTTATTTTTATTTCTTCCGTACACTTTTTTGTGCAGACGTTTACTCGAAATCGACATGGTCAATTTCCTTCGAATTTCTGTCAGTCATCAGTCCCTATAATATCAAGTTCAAGTAACCTTCTCAATGTCATGGGGTCATCGTGACGTCATCCAGGCGCCATTTTGTAAACATCAGGTCAATATCTTATCTCGATAACGAGTCATCAAAAATCAACCATATTTGGTATACATCAATTTTAGGTCAAAGGTCAACAAAAAATGTCGACAAAATCCGTGTGCGCACCATGACGCGCGCGTACGCGCGCATTAAAATTTCAAAATGCTCCAATTCATCCCAAATTTTGTTTGCACACGTTTCAGGCCATTTTAAGCATTTTCAAAATTTGCGCGCGCGCTTATGCGCGCGCGTTTGCGCGTTTTGGCATTTTACAACATAGAATCGCCAAATTTTTTCTGTCATCATATTTGGCACATTTTTCCAAGCATTTTGATACCTTGTTCACTTTTTCTGACCAGTAATAACGCAATGAGCGTCCGTCAAAGTATAACAGCACCCGCGGACCGCGCTATCTCTATCCACAATACATAGGCAAAAACATGCCTATACAAAACTCATTGTAACTCTTCAGAATGGATGGATACCCCAATTTTTTTCATATTTGGATAGATTATGAGTCGGAGATATGATTTCATGTCTCATTTGACCCTCAATCAACTCATGACGTCATCATATCGGCCTCCGAACTCAAAATTTCAATTTGCATATTATGACGTCAGCATATTTTTGGAAAATTGATTGTATCTCTGTAAATATTGATCGATTTTCTTCCAAATTTTGATATGTTCTAGCTGAGACAATTCTCTACAAATGCAGTCACCACGATTTTTCATTTTGACAAAGGCATCATGACGTATTTTTGGGATTAAAGGAGGCATGTCAATTTTTCACATTTTGCGTGTATTCTCTATGGGACATGACTTTTTCCTAAACTGGATTCTACATTCCCGTCTTTCGCGAGCAATATCTCCGTCGTTTTAGCTTTGTTTTCGCTGAGCTTCGAGTATGTTGTAGCTGAGACAATAAGCTATCACAAGTGTGCCCTTTATTTTTCGATCAGATGCCGGGATCATGCTCATATTTCACTTGCAAAGTGGGATTTGAGAATTCCATTTTCCGTTCACGTGTAATGTCTATGTGGATTATTTTGGTATAGTGGTCATAGCACTTGCCTCCCATTCCGGCGACCCAAGTTCGATTCCTGGTGGGTCATTTTTTTTTTTTTGCCGTCGTTTTAAATTTGATTTTATGATCTTCTTCGACTATTATAACATATTATCATATATAATCACAAACAATGTAATAAAATGCCTAATTTTGCGTGTTATATCTATGGGAGAAGAATGTCAATCGTTTGAGTACAACCCTATGGGAAATCTGATTCCTTGTCGTGTATTAAACCTATAGGGTTAATCTCCCAAGTCTGTTGGAATATATCAAATCATCCCATTTTTATGATGTTTAGTCTCCTTCCCAGACGTTTATACTTTCCAGTTATTCAGCCCAGGTATATGCAATCTTTACGTCTCTCCCGCGGACATAGAATTGTTTACATGTCTATAACTTCTCTCTTTCTCTATAATATAGTAAATATTCAATTCTATTTATGCTGGAAATATTAAAAGCATCGTTCTCCATTGCATCTCTTTCTCTTGCTCTCTGTTGCTCTGTTTCCCTTCCCCTCTCTTGTTCTGCCCTCTATCCTTCTCTTGCTCTCTCACTGCATCTCTCTCTCTACTCTTTTACTCTCTCCCTATCTCTGTCTCCCTCTCTTGCTCTGCCTCCCTCTGTCTCTGCCTCTCATTGTATACTCTCTCACCCTCTCCATTTCCCGCCTCTGGTTCTCGTTCTCCCTCCGATATCTATTGTAATTTTCTTTAATTTCCTCTAGCTTTTCATTTTGCCCTTTGTATTCTTATTTCACCCCTACCATGTTTCCTTATACTATCCTCTCTCCTTCCAAGTGTATGCATTCTGATCATGATTCCTCTTTCTTCCCTCGGTCCAGCTCATGTATTTTTACATGACAATAACTCGTCTCCCTCTCTCCTTCTCTATATCTATATTTTCATTAAATTTCATTATGATCATGTTTTTGATCATATTCATTTCTCAATATTTTGTTCATCAGTTAAGTTATCACTTCAGTTCAGGTCACAGTTCAATCTATCAGTTCATTCATCAGTTCATCAGTTTAGCTCATCAATTCAGTTCATTTCACATCAGTTCAATCTATCAGTTCATCAGTTCATCAGTACTTCATTCATCAATTCATATCTTAATACATCATTTTACATTAACATCATTATATTGGATCATTGAATTGAAGATGAGCATGAACTATAAGAATTGAAGACAGATCACCTAATTCGTTCTCATGACGAATTAAAGTCTAGTTTATTTATTTTTATTTCTTCCGTACACTTTTTTGTGCAGACGTTTACTCGAAATCGACATGGTCAATTTCCTTTGAATTTCTGTCAGTCATCAGTCCCTATAATATCAAGTTCAAGTAACCTTCTCAATGTCATGGGGTCATCGTGACGTCATCCAGGCGCCATTTTGTAAACATCAGGTCAATATCTTATCTCGATAACGAGTCATCAAAAATCAACCATATTTGGTATACATCAATTTTAGGTCAAAGGTCAACAAAAAATGTCGACAAAATCCGTGTGCGCACCATGACGCGCGCGTACGCGCATTAAAATTTCAAAATGCTCCAATTCATCCCAAATTTTGTTTGCACACGTTTCAGGCCATTTTAAGCATTTTCAAAATTTGCGCGCGCGCACTTATGCGCGCGTTTTTGCGCGTTTTGCATTTTACAACATAGAATCGCCAAATTTTTCTGTCATCATATTTGGCACATTTTTCCAAGCATTTTGATACCTTGTTCACTTTTTCTGACCAGTAATAACGCAATGAGCGTCCGTCAAAGTATAACAGCACCCGCGGACCATATATCTCTATCCACAATACATAGGCAAAAACATGCCTATACAAAACTCATTGTAACTCTTCAGAATGGATGGATACCCCAATTTTTTTCATATTTGGATAGATTATGAGTCGGAGATATGATTTCATGTCTCATTTGACCCTCAATCAACTCATGACGTCATCATATCGGCCTCCGAACTCAAAATTTCAATTTGCATATTATGACGTCAGCATATTTTTGGAAAATTGATTGTATCTCTGTAAATATTGATCGATTTTCTTCCAAATTTTGATATGTTCTAGCTGAGACAATTCTCTACAAATGCAGTCACCACGATTTTCATTTTGACAAAGGCATCATGACGTATTTTGGGATTAAAGGAGGCATGTCAATTTTTCACATTTTGCGTGTATTCTCTATGGGACATGACTTTTTTCCTAAACTGGATTCTACATTCCCGTCTTTCGCGAGCAATATCTCCGTCGTTTTAGCTTTGTTTTCGCTGAGCTTCGAGTATGTTGTAGCTGAGACAATAAGCTATCGTAAGTGTGCCCTTTATTTTTCGATCAGATGCCGGGATCAAGCTCATATTTCACTTGCAAAGTGGGATTTGAGAATTCCATTTTCCGTTCACGTGTAATGTCTATGTGGATTATTTTGGTATAGTGGTCATAGCACTTGCCTCCCATTCCGGCGACCCAAGTTCGATTCCTGGTGGGTCATTTTTTTTTTTTTTTTGCCGTCGTTTTAAATTTGATTTTATGATCTTCTTCGACTATTATAACATATTATCATATATAATCACAAACAATGTAATAAAATGCCTAATTTTGCGTGTTATATCTATGGGAGAAGAATGTCAATCGTTTGAGTACAACCCTATGGGAAATCTGATTCCTTGTCGTGTATTAAACCTATAGGGTTAATCTCCTAAGTCTGTTGGAATATATCAAATCATCCCATTTTTATGATGTTTAGTCTCCTTCCCAGACGTTTATACTTTCCAGTTATTCAGCCCAGGTATATATGCAATCTATACGTCTCTCCCGCGGACATAGAATTGTTTACATGTCTATAACTTCTCTCTTTCTCTATAATATAGTAAATATTCAATTCTATTTATGCTGGAAATATTAAAAGCATCGTTCTCCATTGCATCTCTTTCTCTTGCTCTCTGTTGCTCTCTGTTGCTCTGTTTCCCTTCCCCTCTCTTGATCTGCCCTATATCCTTCTCTTGCTCTCTCACTGCATCTCTCTCTCTACTCTTTTACTCTCTCCCTATATCTGTCTCCCTCTCTTGCTCTGCCTCCCTCTGTCTCTGCCTCTCATTGTATACTCTCTCACCCTCTCCATTTCCCGCCTCTGGTTCTCGTTCTCCCTCCGATATCTATTGTAATTTTCTTTAATTTCCTCTAGCTTTTCATTTTGCCCTTTGTATTCTTATTTCACCCCTACCATGTTTCCTTATACTATCCTCTCTCCTTCCAAGTGTATGCATTCTGATCATGATTCCTCTTTCTTCCTCGGTCCAGCTCATGTATTTTTACATGACAATAACTCGTCTCCCTCTCTCCTTCTCTATATCTATATTTTCATTAAATTTCATTATGATCATGTTTTTTATCATATTCATTTCTCAATATTTTGTTCATCAGTTAAGTTATCACTTCAGTTCAGGTCACAGTTCAATCTATCAGTTCATTCATCAGTTCATCAGTTTAGCTCATCAATTCAGTTCATTTCACATCAGTTCAATCTATCAGTTCATCAGTTCATCAGTACTTCATTCATCAATTCATATCTTAATACATCATTTTACATTAACATCATTATATTGGATCATTGAATTGAAGATTAGCATGAACAATAAGAATTGAAGACAGATCACCTAATTCGTTCTCATGACGAATTAAAGTCTAGTTATTACTATTTATTTATTTTATTTTTTATTTTTGTATTGGGTTAAATGTTATCGCTGGAGCTCTCATTTGAATTTAAGGTTTTACCATGTCATATTGTCATACCTAATATATTATTTTGGCGGTTTGAGTGTGAGAGAGACAGAGAAAGGAAGGAAGAGGTAGAGAGGGAGAAGGGAAAGAAAGAAAGAGAGAAGAGAGAGAGAGCGCGATGAAAGAGAGAGAGAGAGAGAGAGAGGAGAGAGAGAGAGAGAGAGAGAAGATGGGGAGAAAGAGATGAGGAGAGGGATGACAAAGAGATAGAGATGAGAGAGAGTGAGAGAGAGAGAGAGAGAGAAAGAGAGAGAGAGAGAGAGAGAGAAGGGAGATGAAGAGAGAGAGAGCGAATGAGGAGAAAGATGTGAGGGAGAAATAGATGAAGTTCCAGTCACACAATGCGGGAATTTGTAGAGCACCAGCACTTATGAACCTGGAAAAAAAATGCTGTATTTTGCTGTCCAAAACTGTTCAATGTACCTTTATTATGATGATGATGATGATGATGTTTACGATGATATGTGTGTGTGTATGTGTGTGTGTGGGAGGGGGATAGTTTATGTTTAACGGGGAATCCAACCTTAATAGCAAACTACTCTTTAAGAAAGTAAACAGTATCGGAGAAGCCGACTGGTTAAAGTTTGAACGAAATCGGATAAGACATGAGAAAATTATGCAAAAGAAGTTTTAAAAGTTGTAATCACCAGACGTATGGACACTTCAAATTGACTGTAGGCCTATAATAGTAATGCCACTGTGATGTAATGCCGGATAATTTTCTCTTTTGTTCCAACACAAACAAAAGGCTAAAAAGTAAATATTTCAAAATCTATATGACTTAGAAGATGTTTTCCTTTTATAGAAGACCTATGAAAATGTGCAATCCATATAGTATGTTTTGGGTAGTGCCCCAAGGAGAAGGCGTTTAGGAGAAAACGGAAAGTTGTTCATGGCTACGCATAGATTTAGTCAGGGCGTATCCAGGATTTTTTAAGGGTGTTTAAGATTATTTTTCAGTTCAACTTAAATCATTTAATGACATGCAGGAGCGATTGAACCCTATAGAAGTGGGTGGGGCGATAATAAGCTCAAAGGCTTTACCAATGAGCCTAAAAAGATACCGGTAATAACAGTACTACTACTACTATTACTACTACTACTTCTACTAATTCTACTACTACTATACTACTACTTATACTACTACTACTACTACTACTACTACTACTACTACTACACTACTACCACTACTATTAATAATAATAATAATAATAATAATAATAATAATAATACAAATAATAATAATAATAATAATAATTTAGTGATCTCATATTTCAAACATCCATAACGTTCACTTTAAAATGGTGCCGTGACTGAAGAAAAGGATTTTTAAAAAACGCTGCTCTATGAACTACAACTACCAAGCAGATTCGGGTGAGTGCCTTTGTATATCGCCAGGGTAGGCGGAAGAATAGTCATTCAATCCGTATGTGTCCTTCGAATGAGATTAAACCATTGGAATTCATACTCCATTTACCTTGTACTTTGTAGGGGCGATATATAAGTCTCATTACTGAGGAATACAAAGCAGGCCCTTCCGAGTTGATCGAGCTCTGTCTCATTCTATACACTGTCTCTCAATAAATGCCTCTATTTCAGGAGCAGAGTTCTTTAACTATACAGTCTGGGTAAGTTAGATTTTAGATTTTTAAACAGTTGGCTATATACCAATATAATAATGTCAATATGAAACGTATTTTAAGCAGTAAGATAACATAAACTTCAAGTCTCAATAGTTTTCCAAGTTTGGAGGGAATTTTTGGGAGAATAATACATACTTATGTATATCATAAGTTTGATGGACGTTATTTGTGAGATATTATAATCAACATATTTTCATAACGTTGCAGTTTAATTAGATTTCCTATAAATTCAACATAAAGAGTGATTGTCAAAGAAAATGAATATCATTTTTAAATCGCACAAAATGTTGCTCCAAATCAACAAATGTTTTCTATTTTCCGCAAAGCAGTATTTTAAAGAAAGAACACATTATCAATAGAAGCTTATAAAATTTGTTTATACCGTTTACATAATATACCCAATAATGCAATGGTTGTATATTATACATAATTCTCAGCAATTCAGTCTTTTGACTGCTATATAATGTGAATGTTTTTCTTTTTCCAGCAGTTGGTTTTATTGAAATAACCCATTCAATCAATAGTGTACGTGGCCGGGGTTCATGGAGGGGGCTCAAATACCATATACACGAATAAACAAAGCCGCCGATTATCGTATTTTTCATATTAGTGACTTTGAAACACACTTCTGGTAAAGAAATAAATAGGGACTCTGGTTAGTCATTGTCACCTATATCTTCGCTCCAGTGATCTCAGCGAGGCAGCAGACAGCACTGAATTAACTAAACTGTGTGAATAATCACTTGGATTGAGAGAGCTAGCTATAGCCCACAGAAGTGGATAAAAGCTTGCCTACTAAATTTTAAGTTTGATATATAGAAGCTTAAATCTTATGAGTACCCCAACCAATGAACATTTTCTGTATCAAGAACTATAAATACTCTTACACTTGGAAGTTAATACCGGCATCATGAACAAGCTGAGGGTTGCAGTGATTGGTGGTGGAATGGCTGGGATTTGTGCCGCCAAACACATGGGAACGAGACCAGACAGATTTGAACCAGTTGTCTTTGAAAAAGCCGATCGTGTTGGAGGCACTTGGGTTTATACAGAGGAGACTGGGAGGGACAGACATGGACTGCCCATCCATTCAAGCATGTATTCGTCTCTCAAGTAAGATAAGTTTTTATTAAATATAGAGTAGTTTTATCGATCAATTAACACTCCTATTATAGGGATTAGGTTATGTAAGACTTCTTAATCAACATTTGATATTTGTGATGTGTACACTGTTATGAAGTTTCAATTTGTTTAGATTTCCATGAGCTGTTTATTAAAGGAATATTGTAATATGACTGTATACCTTCGTTCACGAGAAAACAGTAAAAGATATATTAATTAACATTTCATTGCACTTATGACTAGTAAAAGTCTACAACATAATTGTTTCTGATGTGGCAAATTTGTCCGCAGTGTGTAAAGTTACAGGAAATAAAACCTTGAAATGTATTCATCATATTGCTTGGAAGAAAAGCAGAAGTTAAATAAGAGGAGCAGATTGGTCAAATTTTGAAAAATGAGAAACAATGAGAAAGGATTTCACATCAGCGAATACAGCGACGAAACTGTCGTAACGCCAACATAATCAATGTGCGACTAAAATGTTGTTTTTTGGTGGCTATATTTGAAATGTTTTTTTTTCTTCTTTCTGTTTTGTCCCCACTTTCTTTTTTAAAGTTGTGTTTCATTTATCAGGACCATGATGATAAACAGTTTTACTGCTCACATTAAAAAAAAAAATCCTGAATAAATGTTTATTGTCATTCTTTTCTCTATGTCACATCCAGAACCAACCTCCCAAAAGAAGTGATGGCTTTCACGGATTTTCCATTTGACAGTTCTCTTCCATCGTTTATCACACATACAGAGATGCTAGAATACATGGAACAGTTCGGTAGACACTTTGATCTCCTTAAATATATCAAGGTAAAGAGCAATGTTTTCATGTTACACAGTCAATATTCTCCTATAGATTTTAATGGCACTCGTGCCTTATTCATATATATTTCCAAAAAGGGAGGACAGTAATTAATAGGGAACTTTGATTGAAACTACGAAACCAAATCCTCCTATTTCCTTTTGCCTTGTACATGTATACATACATAAATACATATATATATATATATATATATATATATATAAAATGCGAGAATTCTCAACTCTGACATGACAACGGGTGTTCCAGGCAAGAAAATGGTCTATATACATACCTAGACATTATATATTATATATATATATATATATATATATATATATATATATATATATATATATATACATACATTATTTTGATAGACAAGCAAGCATCATTATTATGTAACAGTGTACATGTATTAATGCATACATACATACATATATATACATATATATATATATATATATATATATATATATACATACATTATTTTGATAGACAAGCAAGCATCATTATGTTACAGTGAACATGGTGAAAAATGTATGGAAAACTTAATTATATGATTAGAGTGAGAAGAATAATGATACATGTATATACATCTATACAGTGCATGCGCATAAATAAAGTATACCCAAAGAGTTGCCCCACTTTGGCAGATTCCCATTTAAAGGTTATAACCTGTGTTACCTTGAATGATATTTCGTTTTGAAGAGTAACTATTATGTTCTATCTGATTCATAACGGTTATTTATACGGAAGACCGAGCAGCAGCCTTTTCAACAAGTATTGGGAGGTTGGTTCAGGATGTGACTAGAGAAAAGAATGACAATAAACATCGGAAACGTATTGTCAAAATCCTTTGGACCAAGTTTGGGGAGAAGCAATAAATGTGGGTCAAAAGCCCTTATATTATATTACGCGTTGTTATTTCAGTCCGAAACGATTGCTGACATGTTCGCATTGATTTTGTGCATTAGAATAGAAAAAGTAATCATGTCGGCAACTCAGATTCAAGAAAATGCTAATTTACAAGCGATATTTATGATACTCTCCTTGTTATGATAACACATTCTTGGCTTCTCTCGCATCCCTTGTTTAAAATCGATAAAGTTTACTTGCATGGATGATATCTCTATCTATTTTCATGAAAGTCTATCGTCTTTGGTATAGTTATCATCATAACTTTCTTTCTGGTATTTACTGAATCTTAATGCTATAGTAAAACCAGTTAGACTCCAAGTTTTCATGTGCTGTTCGAGACAAATACATTATGCACCTTATACACAACTTAAGCATGTAAAATGGTGCGATAGACAAGACAGTGAGAAGTGAGATTTAAGATATCATGAAGTAAGAAGGACATTTAGAATAATTGAAGCATGGAGCAGCATTTAACTTTTAGAAGAAAGTAAGGCATACACAATGGCCTGACCCACATTCGATGCATCAGCCCTGACTTGATATATATACAAGGAGATTTTGACCGCACTTCTAAAAAACTCTGGCTATTAGTCATCCCTGGCAGATAAATTATGAATAGGGTATCGTTAGATGGAAAACAAGTTACATTATCTATGACTTTTTAATTAAAAGATAATAAATTGGGTATACTTTTGTGATACTCACTGTGTAGATTATTCCATGCATATTGCAAAGGACGACAAATCTATACAGTTTCAAATATATTTTAAAAGGATTCATTATTGATATATTTGTACTTTTCCATTTGAAGTTCAACACCATGGTTGAATCTGTGAGACCTGTGAAACCATCAGGTGATACCCAATCTGTCACGTGGGAGGTCAAAGTTCGCGATGTGGAGAATCGGGAATCTGGGCCTGTCACTTCTCACTATGATGCTGTCATGGTTTGCAATGGGTATAATAATTACATGTATTTTTCTTCATATTCTTGACAGGGAATGATATCAGTTAATGTAAATGATATTTCTGACCGGGCATGCAGCTCAAAAATCAGGAAATCGAG